>MU757364.1:95464-123537 GCA_026770625.1 Nicotiana glauca | reverse complement strand
AAAATACATCATAGCCCACAGCTAGATCCAAACTGCCTAATGCAATCTCAATATCCAATACATGTGTTTTACCAAATTCGTGTTCCAGATTCCAGGGCCTTCTCTTATTCAGAGTGTTTCAAAGTTCCAAAGAGCTTCAAGAGCCCGGGCAATGTTTACACTCTGAAGAATGAATATTGTAACAGAGTAGTGCAATGTATGGAATTACCAGCCCTCAGGCATCCAAGTTCAGAGGGAGCTCTAGGGTCCCTAAGCATGGCTTACCAAAGTGGGGTAGCACTTAAGAACTAGGAGTAAGTGAAAAGTGAGGGAGGAACCTCAGCAGGAGGTGGTCATACCCAGCCATGGCACAGACTGGCACACCCCTGACCTCTTGCTCAGATTCAAACAAATAAGAGCAGACTCTCATAGAGTCAAACTCAGGTCTGAATGGTGATTAGGACACCAACAGACCCAAATTAAAGCTCAGCACATAGAGGGGAAAGGGAATGGGAAAGCAATTGAGTAAAGACTCAGAAGAGTCTTAGTTCTGGATCATAGACAGCAATTCAAAGTGCTGCCATGATTCAGGACAATACTCACATACAAAGGGAATAGAGGGAAAGGGTTAAAAGCATAACATAAAGAGGCATAGCATGCTTGAAGATAATCATATAGTGCAGGAAAGCACAAGTAAACACACAAAGAAAGAAAGGGTAGAAGCAGAGAAGTTGAACATATAACAAGGGTACTATTTAACTAGGAAAACATACCAGTTGCAAGTTTAGAATAGCAGAATAGCAACAGCAAACAAACAGCCAGGCAGTCAACAGGAACAAACTCAAGAAGCTCCCACAAGTACTTAGGAATTCAGACAGTAGGATGTAAAGATGCAGAATGCTCAGTAGTGGTATAGAAAAATAGAGAGTAGTAATGGTAGTAGTAAAGAATATTTCAAGACAGAGATGTGAATTCTGATTTTATTTTCAGTCCGAATTCGATGATGGATTGAAGAGAGGATCATGTATTTATACTTGAAGTCAGGCAGGCAAGCAAGGAAAGAAAATAATCGAGTATCAATCAGAAAACAATCAGTAGAAGGGAATTCCTTTAATCAGGGAGTTCAAATTTAAATAGTAAAGGACTGTAGTTATTTAAGGAAAGGGAATCAAGTAGCATATCATGCATAGTATGTGAATAAGGGGTAGATTCAAAAGGGAAAGTTTAAAACACACGGTTTGTCACGACCCCAAACCCGGTCATGATGGCGCCCAACACTAATGCTAGGAAATCCCGACCATTCATTCTCCCTCAACTGAGCATGAAGCTCAAAACCAATTAATTAAATACTTAAATCAAATATCAATACTCATAGCTGAAATACTCAAATGAAAATAATACGAAATACTGATATGCCGAGTCAAGAATCCTCAAATAAAATAAACATGTTCTAAAGTAAGGAAATAATAAAGGGATAGGGGAGGAGTCGGGTCCTGCGGAAGTCAAGCAGCTACCTCGATAACTCCTGAAAACTCTGGAAACAGCAACTAGCTCAACTAGGCTCCCGAAGTACCTGAATCTGCACACAAGGTGCAGGTAGTAAAGTGAGTACTTCCAACTAAGTGGTAATAGGCATGTATAATATCTGACAGTAGGAAATTCCAAATATAGCACAATGCAAAGCTATAACCAATTTGTCTACACATTCATCAATGGAACAACAACAGGTAATGACAGGTAGAACAAGTAAATAACAATCCATGAATGCAAGGCAATGCACATGACCACTACGGCGCGTAGCCCAATCCATTTAACGTCGACAGCGCTCACTGGGGGTGTGTACAGACTCCGGAGGGGCTCCTACAGCCCAAGCGCAATATAATCATAGCATTCGCTACGGCGTGTAGCCCGATCCACCATCAGTCCAGATGTGTATATATATGTATGCATGCAAGCCACCAGGCACCGTCAAAATTATCATTTAAGTTCCAATTATCAAGAATTACAGATTTAGTGTTTAAAATCTCAGAATTTTACTAATCATTACTAGAAAGTGTTCATCTCAGGACTGATATCATGAAAACATGTTAATATCATGGAAAAAGTGATAATAATCCCTAAAGGATCCAAGTAATCGGCATTTAGCCCAAATATGATCATAACAATCCAAGTAGGATGTTTATCAACCAATTTCTAACCAATTCTTAACCAATAACACAGTACTAACATCACTCGAGCGGACTAAGTCATAGTCCCCGATCACAAATGACCCCGCATTTGCCGTAGAGTACGTGTCTCGCCTCAATATAGCGTCACAGTGTGATATACCGGGGTTTCAAACCCTCAGGTCATCATCCACATCTATTACTCACCTCGAGCCGGTCGAAAACTAGCCTGCGATGCCCTTTCCTCTTGTATCGACCTCCTCGCGCGTCGAATCTAGTCAAAACCACAACGAATACATTACTATATGCTAAAGAAACATAACCCAATCGAAATTACTCGAAAAACGCTAAAAATCACGAAGTTGGTAAAACCCGAGCCCCGGGCCCACTTCTCGAAAAAAATACAAAAGTTGCATCATCGGATTCCTCGTCTCTCCACGAGTCCGTACATATAAAATTCATCAAAATCGGAGTTCAAATACCCCTTCAAATTCCAAAATTAAAATCCAAAAACCAAGGCCTAACTTCTTTAGATTTCTAACCCATTTCAGAGAATTAACGGGTAAATCTTCAGTTAAATGATGTTTCTAGGCTACGAGACTTACCTCCAATCACTTCCCGTCGAAATCCCCGTCAAAAACTATCAAAAAGCTCCCAAGGTGGTGTAAAATGGTGGGTTCGCGACTGAAATAACCCTTAAAACTATTCTGTCCGCCTAGTCTTTCCTCTATGCGATCGCAACACTACTAATGCGATCGCATATCACAAATCTCAAACCTCCCAAAAAATCCTTCTACGCGATCGCAGAACACCCCTTGCGATCGCAGAGCACTCCTTTCCTCTTCTACGCGATCGCACACCTAGCCACGCGGCCGCACTGACCAAACTCCCAGACCTATGCGATCGCATAGTGCAAAAAATCTGAGCTCCCTCCAATTCTTCTATGCGATCGCAGCCCTGTGCTCACGATCGCGAAGAGCTAATTTGCTCTGCAAATTTCTGCTGCATTTATCAACATCAAAATCCCCGTTAGCCATCCGCACCCCGAGGCCCTTGAGACCTCAACCAAAAGCACCAACATACTCCAAAACATCATACAAACTTGTTCCAATCACCAAAACACGTCAAACAACACAAAAATCATCAAATTACCACGGATTCAAGCCTAAGTTAAACTAAAACTTCCGAAACTTGCATTTGACCAAAAACCCGACCTAAACACCTCCGAATGACCTGAAACTTTACACACATATCCAAAATCACCTAATGAAGCTACTGCAACTCTCGGAATTCCATTCCGATCCTCGGATCAAAATCTCACCCACCAACCAAAATTCGCCAAAATTCAACCTTCGCCAATTCAAGCCTAATTCTACACCGGACCTCCAAATTGAATTCCAACTTCACTCCTAAGTCACAAATCATCCCCCAAAGCTAACCAAATCACCAGAATTCACATCCGAGCCCTCTAACTACATATCAACTTTCGGTTGACTTATTCCAAAGCAAGCTTCCTTCAAAAAGGCTAAGTGCCATATTTCCAACTAGAACCAATTCAATTCTACCCGATCAACTCAAATACTGATATTAAATCATGGAGGGACATAATATGGGGGAAACGGGGCGGTAACTCACGTGATGACGGGTCGGGTCGTCACACGACTTAAGTAAATAATGCAATAAGTAAATCAACTAGTACATAGTAAATCAGGGAATCAAAGATTCGAAATCAATAATGAACTAAGTCAGAAAATAAGGGGATAGGAAGGTTCAATTTAGACAAGGAAAGAATCAATCAAGTTCACACAATGTCAGTCTGAGATCAGTACCCAAAATCAAAGGTTGTTTGGAGAGGAAAAATCTACATATAAAGAGTGCATGAGTTTTAAAACATGCGAGGCTGGATTCAAAACAGAGGAAAGTGTCATGCAACCAAAATTAGTGAGTAAGGAACTATTAAGTAAGGAGAAACATCGAATGGCATGCAAAAAGTCAGATGAAAGGTCTTGCAAAGCTTAGCCGGAATCAGAATCACATAGAGAAACAAAGAGAGTTCGGAAATTAGGGTTTTTTAAATCAGATTAACTCAGAGAAGAGAAAGCAGACAAAATCACATACAAGTGGTCTGAAAAACTCGACTGAAAACCCCCAAATTCTAGGGTTTCTGCTATTAATCGAGTGTAGAGATGAAAGCAAATAAATCAGGCAAGAATACGTTCAGAAAAACCCACAGGAACTAAAAAAATATTTTACGAAAACATGGTGAAAGAAAATATAGTAAAAGGAATCATAAGGATCGGTAGAAGAAAGCATAGTAGAAGAAAACATATAGGAATCATAGTAGGAGCACATAGGAGCCATGGTAGAGGAAATACAGTAAAAGAAACATATATGAAACATAGTAGAACAGGTAAAATTGAAGAAAACCTAAGTCGGAGAAGATGAACAGTTTTGAAAGCAAAATTTTGAAAGAGATTTAAGAAATCGTTTGAAAACCTTAAAATAAACATGGATCTAGAGCAGATCTAGAGAAAATAGGAAAACCTCGGGAGGATAGGGTTTTAGAAGAACCCTAGAAGTGAGAGAGGCCTGAAAAAAGGGTCTGCTCTGAGTCGAATAAGTCAGAGATGGACTCATAGGGCTAAGATATGCTGGAGTTGAGCCAGAGATGGCTGTAACACTCGAGTCGCCGGAGATCTGAGCAAAGAACTTCAAGCTCAAACCTTGAATCTTCGAGTAACAGGGGTATGGGGGTACACGAGGGTGAGTATAGGCTACCCAGGGCTTGGGACGCCATTGATTCCGGTGAAACAAGGTGGAAACCAACGGAGTGGGGCTAGAGTTTCGGAGGGAGGCTAGAGAGAGTTTGAGACGAAGGGATTCTAGGGGCGGCTGATTTGAGTAAATGAAGTAGGGTTTAGGGTGTTGTTAAATTAAAAAGGATTGGGGAGATCGTGGCCGTTGATCAAAATGATCAACGCCCTGGATTAAAACGGTGGCCGGGTTGGTTTGGAAATGGGTCGGGTAATTGGGGTTAATTTGGGGTCAAATGTGGTTATAATTGAAATGGAAATAGGCTAGCCTTTGAATAGCCACTTTTCCCTTTTTTAATTAGTTAAAATAGTTAAAAATAATTTTAAAACAAATTGAAAACACAGTACTAATTGATAATATATAAACATTAATTTAAAAATATCTGGAGTAATTTTTTAATTATAAAACGCGGTTAATTATAACATAGGATATAATTGCAATTTTGAAACAATTTAGCTTAAAAAATATCGAATAAATTTATGAAATGCAAAAATCACCTTAATCATATTTGGTGTAAATATAATGATGGAAAATAACTGACTCACAAAAAGGACAATTTTGGAATAATTATTGAGGTTTTATACTAATAAATTAATTCTAAAAATTTTAAAAAGTTGGAAAAAATACTAAAACCTTCGGAGATGCTTATATATGCATATGAATGTTATTTGAAAGTATTTTTGGGGTATAAAAATACATAGGGAAAATTGGGTATCAACAAATAGTAATAAAGGAATGCAGTAAAGGAAAGCAGTAAAAGAAAAAAGGGAAAGAAACAAAAGACAAAACAGTTTTATAGTAGAAGAGGGAATTAAATGCTCAAAGGGATTAACAAATAAAGGCACATAAAAATATGTAAAGTCATAGTAATAGCTTGAAATGGTAAAAGCCTAAAAGAAAATCCCTATCAAAGTCGCCATGCTGTCGTGCCCCCTTTTTCTCGCGAAATCGGGTTTATGACATTTAGGAGGGTAACTCGTTCCTTTTGGGAATTGTGTTTGAATTGAAGAGTCGCCACCTAATGATTTAAGTTCATTAGGACACGAAGAAGGTTTTAATTCAGGTAACCGGAGATTGGGTAACGGCTTGAAATTATCCCAAGAGAAAGGTGTTAGGCACCCCTCAGGATCCACTAGTGTGGTTCCCGGCAAAGCTATTTTTGTGACTTAAGTGCAAATAACACATAGGCAAATAAAAACTTCAAGTAAGAGGGGATTTTCACATAATGGTTACAAATAAGCAACGTTGGAAAGAACCAAAAGGAAACTGATTATTCTTAGAGCAATTGTTTAAAAATTGGAGAAGAAGCAAAGAAAACAAAGGAAAGAGGTTCCTAGGTTTATAAATTATATGGATCACCCCACACAACATCAGGTAATCACTCCTCAATGAGGAGCTACACGTGATGTTATCGCATGATCATCATATCCATATCTACCCTTTCCCACCACGTTAAGGTATTAAAGCGCGGAATGGTCTCGTTTACTTATTGCATGCTATTGCCCACCCCAATCCTATCAGTCCTAGAGGCATTTAGGACTACTAATCTTAAAGGGAAGGGATGTTGGGCTTGTTTATAGTTTCAAAGGCAAAAACTCTAAGGCGACATACAAAAACACGTATAGCAAGTTGGGGTAGCACATAACAAGTAAAAGGCTCAGATACACCTCCTTTGACAGAGAAGCACATAATTTAGCATGTCTTGCACATACTGTTTAGGGTCTGATTAAACTTAAAGGTTGAGACAGAATGATTTAATACATAGTTCAGATAAGCCCGAATCAGGCCTGCCTGCTGGTTGTAGCTAATAAAATCAGATTCAGTTTACAAAATTTTAGCGCTAAGGCTTGCGTAAGTGTTAGATGAGGATCCTATAGGCATGATAACTACTGATTTCAGAAACAATAAAATAAACTGAATGTGTACTGATTTAAGAAAAGTTGTCAGTTATTAAAGAAAGGCAAGTCTTAGCAAGAGATCATAAGTTCCACAACTGATGGTACGTCATTATTACTGGTTTTAGACTTATAAGCAAGTGAAACGATTCTGACTTGATTAATATCTCCTATTGGCATGCTTTCCATGCGTTGTTGACTTTAAACACTTTTATAGACATAGTATAATGCAGAAACCCTATAATCATGATATTTAGATGCTGAATTTGTGTTTAACTCCTATGAACATGATATCTAATTGCAGTTGATTGATTAAGACCTATAAACATGATTACCTAGTAAAGAATGGATATGCAAGATTCAGAAAGACCTATAGGCATATTTTCTATATGCATAATTCAATTTTCTTGGTAATTAAAGACATGGTATCTATATGAGAGAATGTAGAATTCCTATAGACATGGTATCTATATGAGAGAATGCAGAAATTCAGAAATTACATATACACAGTATATCTATATTAGAGTGCAAAAATTTAGAAAGCAGCTATAGACAGGATATCTATATGAGTGTGTAGAAATTCAGAAAGTACCTATAGGCGGGATATCTATATGAGAGTGCAGAAATTCAAAAACTACATATAGGCAGGATATCGATATGAGAGTGCAGAAATTCAGCAATACACCTATAGGCACGATATCTACCCTTTGCATACATAGTTATGCCTCCCTTTTCACTAGCCATTCCCAAGAGTTTATTACAAATTATTACAGCTCAAAAAAATAAAAGAAACATAAGAAATTAAAAAGTACAACCAAGGAGAGCCTGATTCAGACTTCCGATATAAAATATGAAGTAAACCAACTCCAATGAGATCATGATCCAAAGTCTTTCTCCCATTTGGATGTGTCAGAGTTCCCTAAGAGTCTCATATGGACTCCGGGAAGTGCTCACACCCAAATATATAACCAGATTATGATGTGTCCAAGTTCAGAGGGAACTCAAGGTCCCAAGGCAAGGCTCACAAGAGAGAGGGCAGAACTTAGGAACACAGAGAGAGTGCAAGTGCAAAAACAGAGTTCTAAGAGGGGAAAGGGAAGGGAAACAACTCAAACCAGTACACATAGGGGTATAGGGGAGGTGGTAAAGAACCAAAGACAGGCTGATGGGCATACCCAGCAATGGGAAATGCTGGCACACCCATAATCCTGTTAGAATACACTGTTTAGAGATTAGGATCCCAAAGGATCAAGTTTAATTCATGGACAATAACTTACAAATTGCCATGACTTAAACCATATGCTCAAACACATAAGGGGTTAGGGAATTGGGGTTCATAGCAGAAACAAACAGAAAGAAAGCAGTATTGAGCTCTACAAAAATAGTAAATAGACATGGATACACAAACTATAAATAAACACATTGTTGTGATGCTGAAGCTTAAATCAGGACATACCAGTTTCAAAGAAACAAGTAGAGAAAAACAGTAGGTCTTGTAAACAGGCCACAGTGCAGGCAAGAAGAGAGAATATTATTGTGTAGAAGTGTAAGTTAGGAAGACTATGTGTTTTTAGAAGGATTGTCAATCGTGTATGTTGTGTGTTAAAGAATCGTGCATTTATAGTGTTGAAAGTTAGGCAGAAATAAGGTAAGAAAATAGGTAAGGAACTGAATATCAATCAAGAATCAATCACACAAGACTTCTTTTAATTAAGGAATTCAGATTAAATAAGCACTTTGTGCAAAATAGACAATTAGGGGTAAATACATAGAAGTTTTATTTAAGTACAGAATTTTGAAAAACGCGGTTATACAATTAAGGTAAGAATATAAGTTAGTAGCCAGTAAATTAGAGGTCAAAGATTTTGTATGAATGAACCAAGTCAAAAAAGCTGAGAAAAGGTTTATTAAATTAAGTCGAGTCACGGGGAAAATCTACAAACAAGGAAAGAAAATTAATCATACCTATTCAGAAGGGAGTTTGAACTAATCACAAATTCGAAAGCCTTTTTAGAGGGAAGTTCATCACATATAAAGAGCATACAGACATGTCAAGCATGAAAGAAGATGTTGTGTCATTGTAAAATTAATAGAAAAATCCAGTGTAAAAGAGTTTAGAAAAAGGTCAAAATAATATGAAAACAAGGATGTCCAAACTCAGTTCAGCGACTCGAAATTGGTCTGAAAGAGTTAGAGTTTTTGAAATAAAAACCTAGTTCAAGCAAATCTCATGGCCAAACTCGGAAGAACCCCAAAATTCTAGGGTTTCCGCCATTAATCGAGTGCAAAGATGAGAGGGCAAGTAATTAAATCGAAACAGGTTCAGAAGTCTCAGAGAAGAACTGAAACTGTAACATATTTCTTTCAGCAACAGAAACTCATGAGAAAACATGATAGAAAAGTAACATGTAGAACATGGTAGAAGAGCTCAAAGGAAAAATAGAGTAGAAGAAGCTAATACGAAACATAACGGGAAAAATTGATAAGAACAGTAGAAGAAGCATGCTAAGAAGTTTTAGAAGAAAGTTAAACAAAGCTCCGTAGATGGAGCTTAATAAGAAACATTTTTAAGAACATAATAATGGAAAATACAGTAGAATAAACACACAAGAACACAGTACGGGAAAATACAGTAGAAAAAGCATACGAGGACACAATATAGGAAAATACAGTAGAAGAAATATACAAGAATCATACAAGAACACGATAGAAGAAAATATAAGAACACGGTAGAGGGAAATACACACAAAAAGAAAAAGAAAGTCAAAGAAACATTTAAATACTTTTCAGGAAACCCTAGATCGAAAAAGAAATGGTTTTGAAAGAAAAGTCTGAAAAACCATTTAAAAGCTTAGGGAACGCATAGATACACAATATATCTAAAGGAATCAGAAAAACCTCGAAGGGTTAGGGTTTCAAAAGAACCCCAGTAGTGAGAAAGGCTTGGAAAAGTCATTGATCTAAGCCGGAGAGGTCAAAACTAAGCTCAAACTGCCATGGCATACCGGAGCTAGGATGGCCATAGAACTCGAACCAAACGAAGCTTGGACCAAGCTCTGTCATGGTCAGACCTTGAATCTTTAAAAACCAAGCGTGTGGGAGTCGTAGGAGGCCGGTGTAGAACTCCGATGGCATAGGAAGCCATGGATTCCGGTGGCTTTAAGGTGGAAGTGGTGGGAGAGGGCTAGGGTTTGAGAAGCTTCGAGAGAGTTTGACAGAATGGGGGAGTGGGGGGGTTCAGAGGCGGCATGTAGGTGGAAAATGATTTAGGTTTAGGGGGTGTTGGTAAATTAAAAAAGGAAAGGGAAAACTGTGGTCGTTGATCATTTCGATCAATGACCTGGATTAACCGGGGATCCGGGCGGGTTGTTTAGATGGGCTATGGGTTAGGTAATTTTAGCAGTTGGGCTGGGCAATTTGAAATTGAAATTGGGTTGGATTAGGGGTGCCAAATCTGGCCAAAATCGAAATAAAAATAGGCTAACATTTAAATAGCCATTTTCCCTTATTTATTTTATAAAAAATAGTAAAATAATTTTTAGAAACAAATTAAAGGTACTGAATTAATTAATACTATATAAATATTAGATTAAAAATACTATAGCTAATTTTGTAATTATAAACGCAATAAAATCTATAAATAGGCTAGTATTACAATTATATGCAATTTAGCTTTTAAAATACTAAATAAATTTATAAAAAAATATACAAAAAATTATGTTAGCTATATTTTACCATAAATATAATATTCTAATAATTAAATTACCAAAGTTAATCATTTTGAAAATAATCATTGGGCTTTTATGGATGAAAAAATGGAAATAAATCAGTTTAAAACCTTAAAATTATGGGGAAAATAGTAAAATGCTTGGATATACTTATATATGCATATATATGCTATTTTAAAGATATTTTGAACATGAAAAATTTATAGGAAAAAATTGGGTATCTACAGCTGTGCCCGGCGCCATCAGGACCCTTAGTAGATTTTAGGTCGTGGCAATATGATATCAGAGCACTAGGTTCCTAGGGTCTCACGAGTCATGAGAAAGTCTAGTAGAGTCTCGTGAATCGGTACGGAGACATTAGTACTTATCCTTGGGAGGTTGCAGGACTATTAGGAGTACTTCCCTTCTTGATTCCTCAATCGTGCGATTTGATCCCTGGAGGCTTATGCCTTTAATTCCTTCCTATTCAATATTATGCAATGTGAACTGCTTATTATAAATTGAAAGTTGAATAATTGTAATGGTACTACTGATGCAGTGCGGGGTGTTTCTCCTTGCACAGTCGTCTTAGCTATTATCGTCGCCTTGTGGAAGGATATTATATCGTTTTAGCTCAGTAGCGATACATCCCAGAGCTTTGAGGCTAGGCACAAGTTTCCATGATGCTATAAACGATTGTTCTGCAGTATTGATATGATGGTAGGATGTTTGCCTACATGTCGGGGCAGTGAATGGCTTGAAGGGAGGTTTACTCAGTGCATTATCTAGAGATTCGGTATTTTATTCCCGGCGGGGGGAAGGTAATCGGACTAAGAATGGCCGGATGTGGGCTGGTGGAGTTTTCTTCTATGATGAGGTGTCATTGTCCTAATTGAACGTACTAAGTTCACCAGTGTTATGATATTCTACA
Organism: Nicotiana glauca; assembly: GCA_026770625.1. Classification (NCBI taxonomy): domain Eukaryota; kingdom Viridiplantae; phylum Streptophyta; class Magnoliopsida; order Solanales; family Solanaceae; genus Nicotiana; species Nicotiana glauca. The sequence goes on along the minus strand of MU757364.1, from coordinate 112,046 downwards.
ATTCGCCTTTGGGGTAAAATATTGTGAAATAGCTTTGAAGATGCGGCTGTCAGAAATCGCGGTATGAGGTAGTTCAGGATTGAATTAGTGTTTCTAATGTTGACGGTTGGAGAAAGATGATCTTCAGAAAGGTTTAAAGTTAGCAGCAATTGTTGGTTCGAGTGCCATGAAGATAGATTTTTATTTAAGGCAACAACTGAACAGCAAAGGATGAGGAAAGACATGTGGGAAATGTCAGGCGGTGGCTAAAATTTCTATAAAGTCGAGTATAAGAGGCTAAGGGTCGAGTAGTTGATTAAAGGGATGAGTTCTGCGAAAGTGGGAGAGTAGCAGAGTTGCATAAGGGCATTAGGGGTAGGATGACTATGCGCCTTAAGGAGAGTCTTGGATGACTTGGGAATTTTAGAGATTGGTGATTTGAGGTGTACGAATTTAATTTGAAGTATGGGCTATTATACGACATGAGATTTGATATAACGGGAAGGAGTTTCTTGAATGAAGAAGGATACAATATAACTTTGAATTGAGAGGATGTTGCCGCACGTTTAATTGATGCCCATAAAGGGTGAATGGACTTGTGCGGCTAGTGAGTGAGCTCGGACTCAGGATGGGTTATTGATGTTGTATTGACTGTACCCTATGCAACATTATTGGAAGATATCTGGAAGTGATTTCCACGGGACGGTTATCCTCTGTGGGTAGGTTAGTGGTCGCGTGGTTGGCGAGGCTTCGGTGAAGAATTCTATCAGTTGTACAGTAAAGAGATCGGCCGTGCGAATGCAGTTGATGATTCAGAGTGCCAATATGAGATTAAGAATCCTGATGAATTCCAGAGTTGTATAATAGTTGGTTCGAGCTAAGTGAAGGAGTCCCACCACCTATGATTGGATTGCATGGTTAACTACTGGCGAGGTTTCTGGTTATTAGCATGTTGATGGGTTATTTCAGCCATGGAAAAATAGCATATGTGGTAATTTGAGCAAAGAGATTGATAAAGTTGTGCTATGGTTGGCCTTGTTGGCTATTGTTCTAATTTGGAAAGGATTCAGGATTTGTGCTTTATATAGATGTGAGTTTCAAGGGAAGTAATTCTGCCAGGTGCTTCATCGAAAGGGCATTCATATGCTAGAAGATTTATGGAGTTTATTATATTAAAGGCCAAGTTAGAGTGGGTTGCTCTCAACAACGGTCCAAATGGATTCAAAAGGGGTAAAGTGTGGTGCCTAATAATTTCGAGCCTATATGTACGGTTAAGAATCAACCTTGGTAGCACCTTATGAGAAGGGGGCACAGAATGTTCTATGATGCTTTGACTTACAGTGTAGCCTTCAGGAGGTATGAAATGGTTCGTGGGGTTTGAGACGGCATGGTCTTGTGATTCAGGGTCACTCGGGATGAGTGCGGATGGAGCATGCTATGTGTTGGATGGAGTTGTTATTGTTTGTAAGGCAATCCGGGTAAATCGAAAGAAGATAGATTTGTTAGCCATAGTTTAGTTGGAATGGTGGTGGCAATGACTAGTTCCTTCAACGTGATTAAGTTATGCAAGTGATTTTTGATGGAACGTGTGAGGCTTGTCGGCCGCTGTAATTAATTTTATTCGAAAGTTTTCTAGTGTTATGACCTGTTATGTGTAGGCGGATCTCGGAAGGGATATGGTGGCTTAGACCACTACTTGAACATTCATATATTCTACGGTTATGAGAATTCACTTGTGTGTTTCTGTGGTTATCCTAAAATGAGTTAAGTGAAAAGTTTCTATATGAAGAAGTATTAATCTATTAGTGGTTCTGGAGTTATAATGAAAATCTTGTTCTATCGTATATTTGCATGTTGGGTACAGTGAGTGGTATGGAATTTGAAGTGAGGATCAAGGTTGCGGTTCAGTATTGACAAGGAAGTCACGAGCTCGGATGAGTAGTAAAGGGATTTGAATGTTTAGAGTAAGATGGCATTATCTTCAGCGTCAACTAAGATTGGTGTTTTGTGAAAAAGGCTTTGCATCCTAGTTATGGATTCTTGATCGCCTTTTAATGTTAGTGCGGTTGGTAGTATAGATGTGAAGACTTGTTATCTGTTACGGAAGGTCGTGGGAGCGTGCCCCACAAGAAGATTGTCTAAGTGGGGCATGTAGTCACTTGATTGATTGAAGAATTAACCAAGTATAAAGATTATGGTGACATTGTTAATTTGAGAATTAATGCCTGGAGGGCACTCGGCTTATTGGGTTGTGGACTGTGGAGGATTGCTCCGGTTATAATGGTTGTTCTTATGTGTTATGAGAAAAAGGGGAGTAACTATGGACCTTTGAAAGGTTATTAGCCTAGTTCAGAGCGGCCAGAATCAGCCTGAGGTCTGTGGATGGATTCAAGTGTGAATATAGGCTCTATATCAGGCCAGATGTGTTAATTTCAGTAATGCGCTCCTTATGGAGGAGTATTCGGACGTTGGGTGTTATTTCATCGTCGGCTATTTCATGTAATGCTATATTGTGCCGTGTGAGTTGCGAAACAGCTTGATAATTTTTTTTATATTAAGGTTCCGTGTAGGGATAATGTTATATAAGCAGGATGGCTTTTGAGATTAAGATTGTATATCGCACTTTAGATGTGCTTGAGTGTTGTAGCTTATGGCGCTATATGTCTCCCAAGGGATGGAATTATGCACTTAGCGTTCTTGTGACCGATATTCGGTATATTATTGAAATGAGCAATCTAGCTCGGTGCGTATCTCCTTATACGAGTTTTATGGGTGGATCGGGTTGCACGCCGCAATGGTTATGTTGTTTGGATCGGGTTGCGCGCTGCAACAGTGTGAGGCTGAGTACAATTCCATGTATATGATTTCATGTGTTTTGTTTGCTATTTTATGAGGAAATCTTATATTAGTTGTGTGCCCGCGTCGCATGTATGATTCGCGAGTTGTGTAATTGAATTTCCTTCTCAAAGTTTGCTTTCCTTTATATCGCATTCAATATGGTAGCCTATTGGCACAATGTAGCATCATATGAGACTTTTGATCATGTCAGGGTGGCTTATTGCCTAAGCAGTTCGTACTGGGTGGGACGAGATCCTTGAATTCGAGATCAGTGCAATTTGATTATATGAATAATATTAAGGAGCTATGATCATTGTTTGGTTCAGAATGAGGTGATAGTTCTTGCCAGGAGTATAGACCCAATGAATTGTTGTTTCGATAGCGGTTATGAATTTCTACACAGCCCATCCATCGTATCGGTATTATAAGAGTTAGAACAAGACCTATGTATGGTGCAATGGGAGCATCAGATTTGTTGAATTTCGACTAAATTGATTAGAAAATGTTATTGTGGTCCATGAGTAAAATGGTGCAAGGTGTGAATTCAGCTAAGGTATGTAGTCACGTCTTGGTACTGTGTGTAGTGATTAATATGATGAGCGTATGTTGGAAACAGGTCTAGCAAAGAATTTCGAATATTGAAACTAGGCTCTAGGGCTTATTTGCCTAAATGAAAGAGGTTATCTTTATATTTGATCGAGCTAATATGCCCAACTGAGTTGTGGTAGCACGGGTAGGTGCACGAGGTATTAAGCAATGATTTCAGACAGCTCCAGCACGATTCTTAGCACGTTCGAGGACGAACATATGTTTACGTGGGAGAGAATGTAAGGACCCGATCTGTCATTATGAGCCCTAGTGTGTCGTTCAGCAGTCTGAGGCCATGAGCAGCTTAATTTCGCGTATTACGACTTGTACGCGTAGTCAGAATTGAATTTCAGAAAGTTCAGATTGGTTTGGAAAGAGAATTCTTATTTCGAAAGCTTGAAGTTGAAAGAATTAACTAGGATTGTATTTTTGAGTAAACGACCTCGGAATCGGGATCTGAAGGTTCCAGCAGGTTCGTATGATGATTTCGGACTTCGGCGAATGCCCGGTTCAGGTTTTGGATAAATCGGGAGCATTTTGGTGCCTATTGTGGAAGTTAGCATTTTGGAAGAAATTTCATAAGTTTGGCTTGAAGTGCATTCCAGTGTTATCGATGTCCATTTGGGATTCCGAGTCTGGGATTAGCTCTGTATGGTGATTCGGGAGTTGGGGGTACGATCGAAAGTGAAATCGGAGGTCCGTAGGTCATTTTGAAGTCATTTGGCTAAAGATAGAAATTTGAATGTTTTTGAGAAGTTTGACCGGATGTGGACCTTTTGATATCAGGGTCGGAATCCGATTCTGGAAGTTGGAGTAGGTCCGTAATGTCGAATATGACTTGTGTGCACAAAATTTGAGGTCAATCGGACGTGATTTGTTAGGTTTCGGCATCGAATATAGAAGTTTGAAATTCTAAAGCACATTAATCTTGGATTGGAGGTCGATTCATGATTTTAGTGTTGTTTGATGTGATTTGAGGCCTCGAGCAAGTCCGTAATGTGTTTTGGGACTGGTTGGTATGATTGGTTGGGGTCCTGTGGGCCTCCGGTGGATTCCGGGTGGTTAACGGATCGAATTTGGGTAAAAAGTTATTGCTAGTTGCTGGTATCTGGTTTCCTTTTTGCGAACATGAAGGGAATATCGCAAACGCAAAGAGGAAAGTGGGAGGCTACTGGATTTGGCCTTCGAGAACGCGAAGGGGTGGGCTGAGCTGCTACACGAACGCAGGCGAGAAATTGCGAACGTGTAGAAGGAAAACTAGGCTTGAGGTTATTGGCCTACGTGAACGAGAGGCCTTGTATGCAAACGCGAAAGGGCTGGGTAACTAGCCTTCGCGAATGCAAGCGACAGGCCGCGAACGCGAAGAAGGGCCGACCTGGGCTGGGCAGAATGTTTAAAAATCGGGGTTTGAGTTCATTTCACCCATTTTTCTCTTGGCTTGGGCGATTTTTGGAGCTTTTGAAAAGGGGTTCTGTCATTTACCATGAGTAAGTAATTTATGCTTGCTTTGAGTTAAAATACAAGGTTGATATATGGATTTAGACTTGGAAATTTGTAGAAAATTTGGGGTTCGAGGGAAAACCTAGAAAATTGATATTATTGGAATTTGACCACGATTTTGGGTATAGAATTTAGAGAAAATCATATATTTGAGTTCGTGAGTTCATGGGTAAACCTTAACTTCGAAAATTTTCAGAATTCGGGCATGTGGGCCAGAGGGTGTTTTTGTTAACTTTTTCGATCGGGGTTAGGAATTGTTATAAAATGGATTTGTAATGAGTAATTGAGCTTATATTAATGGATTTGCGTAATTGTTGGCTAGATTTGGAGAATTTAGCATCGATACGAGTCTTCGGAAGGGTGTGGAATGTCGGTTATGGATCTTCGGAGCAAGGTGAGTCTCCTTTCTAACCTTGTAAGAGGGAATTGTCCCCATAGGTGAGTTAATTGGTTATATGCTCCTATTTGTGTGGGCTACGTACACACGAGGTGACGAGAGTCCGTGCATAGCTACTATTATGCTATTGTCCGGGTAGTCTAGGACCAAAAAGCAAGCTATACGTGGATTATCTGTAAACTTATTGATAGCTTGAATTGCTTAAATCCTATTGAATCAGTAAATTAATTCCAAAAAGGACTAAACTTCATTTTTCTTAAATCATGAAATGAAAATTGGCTTGTATTGGAATAAACATTTCCTGATAAATTCTTAATTGGCTGTTAGAGCATGTATTTTTATGTGTACCTGCATTGCATGTATGATTCACGAGCAGGGTATTTGTTTATTTATGTTGACCTCGTCGCAGGCATGATGCGCGAGCGGGGTAATAGATGCATCTATGGTTCGAGCCATTCGACCCTCGGCAGTGCACAATTTACTTTTATATTGGATCAGTCCGTACGTCCCACAGTTTAGTTGCGCATGTTTTGCTTCGCAATTTCTCTGAGGATTGAGTTTCATATCTGCTTGAGATATTGGTGAATATCCATGATACTACGTGGGAAAGAATTCTTATTCCATGATTATTCGAGTTAATAATATATCATTACTTGACCACTAGTAAGTGTCGAAGTCAACCATCTCGTCTCTACTTCTTCGAGATTAGACGAGATACTCATTGAGTACACGTTGTTTTCGTACTCATACTACACTTCTGTGCATTTAAATTGCACATTCATATGTACCCCCAGTGGCCTACGTGGCATGGCAGCATGGATCATACTAGGACTAGGTGAGTTGCATTACTCGAGGCGGCTCGCATCTAGTATAGTCGCTTTCAGTATATTGTATTTATTTTCTGTCCATTTGTATTCCGGATGGATGTTGTATTGTATTCTTTCTTAAAAATAGATCATGCACTTGTGACACCGGGTTCTGGGGATGTCTATGGGTCTATTCAGAAGTTTAAAATTGTCAAATGTTTCATCATTTATTCAGTAGAATTTATCACGTATTGTTTAAACGCATAAAAGAAGTGGTTTCGAAAATATTTAAAACGAGAATTTAATTAAGTATTATTGGTTAGCTTGCCTGAAAGCGGTGTCCGGCACCATCACGACCCTTAGTGGATTTTGGGTCATAACAGTTTCTGTCACGATCCGAATTTCCCACCCTCGGAGTCGTGATGGAGCCTACTAATGAGAGCTAGGCAAGCCAAATCCTTAAGTAATTACTTCATTAACCAATTACTCCTTTTTAGCAATTATAGAACGATAATCATGATAACAATGAAAATTTAATAAATAAGCGGAAGACAATGATAAAATAACTGAAATCAATGTCCATTATATCAACTTAAACTTAACCACCCAAAATCTGGTGTCACAGTATCACAGACGATCTAAGAATGTTAAATACAAAGTCTGAAAGTAAAGACACACTGTCTCAGGAACGAAGAGATAAAACAGGAATATAAAGGATAGAGGAGACGCCGGGCCTACGGACGCTAGCAGGGCAACCTCGGAGTCTCGATGGACTGAAGGATAACTCCCGATCTACTGTTGATGATCAAAAGCTGCTCCGGGATCTGCTCACAATGCAGAGTGTAGTATCATCACAATCGACCCCATATACTGTCAAGTGTATGGCCTAACCCCGGCGAGGTAGTGACGTGGCTAGGACCAGACTCCAGATAAAATTGTGCAATTATATTCATATACGGTAGAAAATAAACAAGAACAAACATTTTAAATGGGAGGGCAACATACTTCGGGGATAGTAGATAATACAGAACTTCGAGAGAATAATAATGGAAAATCAACAATTTAACTCTAACACGGATAAGGGAAAATAAAAGCAGATTTCACTATCAGTACACATCTCGTAGCAGGCGTGCAACCCGATCCCATTTCTCATATTTCCGTGGTAGGCGTACCACCCGCTCCCATTTTATCTATTCTCGTGGTAGACGTACCACCCGCTCCCTTTTTATCAATAACTTGTGGTAGGCGTACCACCTGCTCCTATTTCATCAATAACTTGTGGTAGCCGTACTACCCGCTCCCATTTCGTCAATAACTTGTGGTAGGCGTACCACCCGCTCCCATTTTCATCAATAACTTGTGATAGCGTACCACCCGCTCCTATTTCATCAATAAATTATGGTAGGCATACCACCCGCTCCCTTTTTTATCAATAATTTGTGGTAGGCGTACCACCCGCTCCCATTTCAGTCCAACACAATATTACAATAACATCCCGGCAAGGGAACAAAAATAACATAGAGATTTCTCGGCAAGGGAACAACCATCTATAACCAATCCTAGCTCAACTCCTACTTAAGTCGATTAATACCAATAATTAGGAATAAATAAAGTCCAAGAGATTAAATTAAATCTTAACTCAATATCATGAATCATCAATTAAACATCCGAAGTTTCACTTAAGAACACAACAATTATCAACTTAAGACCCACGGTCATGTTCGACACCAACGTATAAATATTCGTCACCATGCCTATACGTCGTACTCCACAAGAAACAAATATCAAATATGACTAAACTCCTAATCCATCAAGCTAGGGTTAGACCGGACACTTACCTCGATGTCTTGAACACAACTCAAGTCTCAACTATAGCTTTACTCCTTGATTCCACTGCCAATTCGCTCGTCTCTAAGCACAGTTTACTTAATTACATCAATACGTTCTAAATAAATTAACCCCAATGCATAAAAATGAGTTTTCCAAAGTTTTACCCAAAAATTCAAAAATTGCCTCCGGGCCCACGCGGTCAAAACCCGATTAACCATTCCCTCACGAACTCAAATATATAATTTATTTTAAAATCGAACCTCAAATCGAGGTCCAAATCCCCAATTTTTTAAAAAATCTAGGTTCTACCCAAAACACCCAATTTACTCCATAAAAATCTTTGATTTTAGGTTGAAATCATGTTAAAAGATGTTAATGATTGAAATAAATGAGTAAAAACCAACTTACAATTGATTTGGAAGAAGACTTATTCTTGGAAAATCGCCTAACTGTGTTTGGGTTTGAGAGAATATCAAAAATGGGGTTGAAAATCGTTTAAGTGAAAAATTGCAGGTCTCTGACATGGGAAATGCGAACAGGGTCGCAATTGTGAATCCCGACCACTCAGATGTGGGAATTGCGAAACAGGGGTCACATTTGCGAACCCTTCATAATTTTCCAGCTTTTGCATTTGCAAAGCAGTAGTCGCAATTGCGATTGAAATATCGCATTTGCGATTGAATCTTCGCATTTGCGAAGAAGGCAGCTGTGACGAACGAAAATCCACTAAGGGTCATGGTGGCACCGGACACTGCCGTCAGGCCAGCCAACTCAAATACTTAACTAAATCTCATTTTAACACTTTGGGGAAACATTTCTTTTATATGTTTTAAACAAGACTCAGTGTATTCTTCCGAATAAATAAATAAAATATTTATGCAACTTTTAAGATTTCCAAATAATCCAAATACATCTCCAGAATCTGGTGTCACAAGTACATGAGCAACTACTAATAAGAGAAATAAAATACAACATCCGTCCGGAATATAGTGGACGGAAAGTAAATACAGTACACTGGAAGGGACTACCCTAGCTGCGGTCGCCTCGAATGATGCAGCCCACCTAGTCCCAGAAACGTCCGTGCTGCTATGCCTCGTAGGCTGCTAGAGGTATGTATATCTGTGCAACAAAAATGCACAGAAGTGTAGTATGAGTATGTAATCAACGTGTGTGAGCACGTGATTTTTTCCCTATACGAGTTATTCCCAGAAATTCAAACAAAATGATTTCTTTCATTATTTTACAATTTTGTAAATTTTTGTATTATTTTCTGATAATTGTTGCATTTTATCTGTGCATTTTAATTCATACAAAAATACATTTGGCATTTGCTTGGAAACAAAGAAAATAACAAAACCGTTCTTTTTTGCATTTTTGTTTCAATTTTTCTTAATTTGTGTTTAATTAGGAATCAAGATATTTGGGAATTAATTTTAGGAATTAACTTAGTTTTATTTTAATTTAGCATTTCACAAAAGTTAGAAAATCAAAAAATATATATAAAATACACAATGAAACAAAAGAAATAACAAGAGAAATAATAGAAAGCAAATTAAAAGGATGGTCTTGTTAGAATGCCCGAATTGAGCTGTTATTTTGGCCCAAAAGGAATCCCCCATGACCAGCCCAATCCAACCCGTTCCCCTGACCCGGTCCGGTCCAAGAGACGCCTAAACGGTGTTGTTCCTTTAAGTGACCTAATCCTGGCCGTTCATCCGTTCCAATCCAACGGCTAGGATCCATTCTTTGATTTTAATAAGGCTATCTTAAAACCCTACAGACATCAGCCATCTTCCTCGTACCCCTTTTACAGTCCACTATTTCTCAGCCGGCGCCACCGGCCGGAAATCGTCTCCGCCGGCGGTGGATATCCAAATGACCCCAAAATAACACCCTAAATCCTCCTTCCCTTCCTCTATCCAAATCCACCATCAATTTCCCACAAACATCAACCAAATTCATTGAATATTCAATCGAAAATCTCCGGCTAAGACGCAAGTTCATCCAAACTCGCCCAAATTAACACCCTGGGTCCCTCTCCCCTTCCCTTATCCAAATCCAAGGATAGTTTCCCTCGAATCTGCCTGGAATTGTTCGAATATTAAATAGAAACATTCCGGCAAAACCCTAACTTCTCTAAAAACTATCAAATTGGTAATGCATAATCTCCCCATTCTCCTCGTGAATAATCTGCTATTGGCAAGGTTCAAGTGGCACCAGGACTGGTCGAGTTTTTTTTAAAACTTGAGAGGCAGCCGGATTTTGAATTGTGCCAGTGAGTTCCCTTTCTTTTGTTTACCTTTTTCTTTTTCCTTTTTGGTGTTATTCTAGTTGTTAATAAGTGTTAATCTGAAAATCGACAAAGTTTTCTTCAATTCTGTTCAATATTTGTTTCATTTTGATCTTATCATGGTTTAGCTTCTAGTTTAGTTTTGTTGATTGGTTTAAACTTGCTAATTGATTGTTTGAATGCATTTAGAGATTAATTTAGTTTATATCTGTTTTGAATGCCGTGTGTATTTCCTGTTTGAAACCATAGTTGAATTTTAATTCATTACAATTGTGGATTAGTTAATGTTAATCAGTTTAGTGTCTAGCTTCAAAATCCTTAGGCTTAGTTTAGTTAATCGTAGTTAGATAATTGTTTGGATATAGCTATATTAGTCTTTACTTTGATAGTTTAATTTGGGTTATTGCTCCTGTAGTTATTGATTTTGATTAGATTAGCTTTGGTTAGTTTTCTTTTGATAGTCTAAGTTGGTAATTAATTTTGAGTTCATTTACTAGATTTAATAAGAGATAAAATCAGGATTGTTCTTCAATAATTGGTAAATCAGAGTTTAGGGAACTGTTTGGTTATAGCTGTAATTCTAGTTTAAGTGCAGGGGTAGTTTAGGTATTTGGGATGGGATAGAACGTGGTAAAATATTCCAGAATCTTCTAGAGTAGGACTTCAATACATATTTCAGTAATTTAGGGTACTAACTTGGGTAACAAGTTAATAAATAGAGGAATAAAGCTGAAAATGAGGAGGGACTGTTTTGTAAAGCTAAAAATCTGATACCCTCTTAGTTGTGCCTATAAAAGGGCATCATTAATGCCTTGAGAAACAAGTTTGGAGCCATAAAAATTCCCCCTCAATATTATCTCTGAAAATCTGAGTTTCCAGTTTGAATTTTGAAATCTGAACCTTAGATCTAGTTCTTCAAAAACCATAAAACAATAGAAAACCTCTAGAAAAACAAAAAAAAATTAAGAACTACTGTTTCATTGAAATTTCCAGTTAACTTTGAATTTTAGCTTCTAAATTGCCTCATTTAGCCTATATTCTATTTGCTGGTACACTCTAGTGGTGCCTAGGTGTCTTTCGAGTGTGTTTGGGTCCAATTGAGGCTATTTTAGGCTATTTTGTTGACTGTTGGCTTCAGAGTTGGTTTTGGGATTAGTTTTGAGTCTATTTGGGTTTCTGTAAGTGAATTTGGTCTACTATTGGTGCTGTTTCTACTCTGAAAATTATTCTGGGTTGTGTGTTTGTTGGTTGATGGTTCATTGATCTGCTGTGTTTGAGCTGTTGCTGATCTCTTCTTTCTTCATTTTTATCAAATTCCAGGTACACATTTGGGCTGTCTCAATGTAGATTCTTCTGTCCAACAAATATAATGAAATTGAAGTTTCTGCTGTAGCTCCATTATTCTATTAATTTCACAATCATCTGTGATTTAGTTAATTATACACTATAATCAAACTGTGGATTGTATGCCCGGATAGTTTTCAAGTAAATTTGGACTGTTTATGATAATCAATTTGTGTTAGTTTGCTAATTAGCCTAGGGATCTTATGTTTGGTAATTAATTGGACTGTCAAATTTAGAATAGTATTAGTTGTAGTTAATCTAGCCCGTGTGTTTAGTATAAACTTTTTGAATTGAATAACAATTCGAGCTGGGAATTATTCATTGGTTTTAGCTCGTTTAAATTTGTTCCTGTGTAGTTCGATTATTGAGATCGGAAGATTAACTGAAGCAGGAAGTAATTTCGAATTCTGGAGTCCTCATGTGTATTAACAGTAGTTCATTTCCAAATTCACGAGTCACTTGAGTGTTGACTTAGTAATGTTAGCTAAAACTATTTCAAAATAGTTAGTATAATATGTGTTAATAAAATCACTTTTCCAACCTGTTTTTTTCACCTTGTTAGCATCTGAGAACTCGACAGAAGGCCAGTACGTAAAATAGTTGGAGCTTGAAATTGAAATTCAAAGGATCAACATCTTGTTAATTCGAGTAGTTGAGTTTTGTTTTCCTGTTACCATTGTTGAAGACACATAGACCCGTTTGTTTTAATCCCAGTAGGCGTATTTGTAAGCACGTGATTTTTGCCCTATTGAAATACTCCTATAAAATCCAAAGAAAATAGTTTTTTGTTAATTATTTGACATTTTAGGAGTTTTGTAGGATTTTTTGCATTTCTTGCATGTTTACGTTTCATTTAAATCATGAAAAATACCAAAAATATCACGCATGTCATTTAGGCTTTATTTTTATATTTTTTGAATTAACCAATAGTTACTTGTTTTTATAAAAATAAAAAATAAAAAAATGCTTCATTTTTACACTTTTTCCTTTAATTGATTTTTCTCTTTTAATTTAGTATTAAGTAGCTTTTATAATTTTTATAATTAGTTTAATTTCACATTTTTAGATAATCTAGGATTTTAATTTTAGGATTTTTAATTAAACAAAAAATAAAGAAAAGGAAAATAGGAAGAAGTATATTTTGGGTCTTGTTGTTTTAAAATAGTTGGCCTGGGCCAATTCCTTAAAAGAACCCAATTTCCCTCTTGCTTACCCAGCCCAAAATTAGACCCAACCCGAACCAGCCCAATCCCTGCTCCATTAAAGGAACCCAACATCAGATCTCTAAAGGAGGCAACTGGAGACACGCGAAAAGCGTGACCCCCTCCCCATTTTCGATCCCAGCTATTTCCCCTCTCCTTCTTCTCCATTCTCACGGGAGCTCCCAGACACACACACATCAGATCCCCAAAAAAGTTGGAGGAGAAAAACAGACTTCTTTCTTCAAAACGAGAGAGATAGAACATCACCTCCAGACTCTTGTCCTTCAAAATATACACACATAAATGAATGAAATTCGAGGAAAAAGGGGAAAAGGATTTTTATTTTGGTTCTCTGTTCGTTAAGTTTGGAATCAATTTCAGAATTTTCTTTCAATTCCTAGAACAAAAATACAGAAAAATCAAAAAAAAAAAAGAAGAAGAAAAGTTTGAGTTCAGTTTCACTCCGGTTGTGCTTCTTTTTCGAAATCAGAAAACAAAAAGAAAGAATAGGAAAAATTCTCGTTCCCTTGCTTCCCAATTTCGGATCCTGTTCCAAAATGGAGTCGGATTGAACGACCTTGTTGCTATTCCCACTGCTGGAGTCCACTCTTATTTCAGACCTTATTTGGTCGAGTTCGCTGATGCTGCTGTTTGTCTCATCGCTGAGCTCCCTACTCCTTTCTTTGCTTTTATCCGGGCTAGTTCGCAATGTACTACTGCTGATTGAGGTATGGATTTCAGTCCAAAATGATGTAATTAATTGTTGATAGCTAATAGTTTGTCATAATGTGTTAAGCTTTGAAATAATTTGTTGAGCATTTGTATGACCTGCTGCTTGGGAATATTGTTTATACGACTTGATTGTACTGAAATTGAAGGTGTACTGCTGTATTTTACTTGATGAATTTTGAAAGCGGAAACCAAATTTCAATGCATGTTTGCAGGGACAGATTTATTTAGGTTGTTCGTGATGTCTAGAGTCATATTATGTGAATAAATCGTGGTAGCTTGTGTCTTTCAAGTTCAACTTATATTTTGTTGAACTGCAAATCTGCTTGTATTGAATTGTGGTAGCTTGTGTCTAACTTCTTTTACAAAGTGTCGACTATATGCTTGTGTTGTTTATTGAATTGTAAATCTGGTCATGCATTAAAATTGCCGTGTGGATAGATGTTTAGTGTAATGCGTCAAGAAATGTCGAGCATGTTTGACTGGTTATATTGAAATTTTGAAGGATGAGTAATTTGGACTTATCATTGTCCGAAAATGAGTAAAGGTTTGTTTTGGCTTGCTTATTCATTTGGCATTTAAGTTTTGCAGTTGAATCAATCTCATCAGAGAAGTAAAAAAAAAGGGACACATGTATTTGAGTCGAATCTTTATGAAATATTCTTTAGTTGTTATCTGCTTGTTTTTATTTTAGAGAATCAGTTGATAATGCAGCTTTGCTTGTTCAAGTTTACTTCTTACTTAGTTTATTCTCTTATTAGACATTAAGTTAGACGATTTTTTTGTATAAACGGGCAGCAGGAAGGTTTACAACTCTGTATAATTTATGGCTCTCTAAACCAAATGTAGAAACCCTTTTAGTAAAATGAAATCAGAGTGCCAATTAAAATCTCAAATGCGTGGCCTTCACTTAATTATTTCTTTTAAATCTTTAGAATTCGAGGCGTGCCATTTAGCAAACTTCCATGGCCCTCGCAAAGCTAAAAAACCGTAGTTTGCTTTAGGTCGGCCTTTAATAATAAAATGAGATGAGCCTCGCCAAATAAAAATGCACAAATTGCGGGGCCCTCATTAATTGCTTATAACAAAATACTTAGAATTCGGGACGTGCCATTTAGCGAATTTCACGGCCTCCCGCAAAGATAATGATACGTTAATCGCTTTAGGCGCGCTCTTTAATACTTCTACCTTCTTAAATACGGGTGTGCATTTCATGCAACCCAAATCCAAATCCGAAAACATTGAATAAAAATGTGTCGAGGATCCGGGTGCATTTCATGTGACGGGATCCGAAATACATTTTTAAACGACATTCACTTTCGTAAAAATAATTAACAGCGATAAATAATTATAAAATTGCACTATAGGTTGGAGCATGCATAAAAATTAGATTTTAGCCATTTATAATAATTTAAGCGACTGTGCTAGAACCACGGGATCCGGTGGTGCCTAACACCTTCTCTCGGGTTAGCAGAATTCCTTACTTAGAATCTCTGGTTCGCAGACTCTAATTGGGAAGTTGAACAATTTTCCTCGATTTGGGATTTAGATTAAACCGGTGACTTGGGACACCAAAAACCAATCCTATCCCAAGTGGTGACTCTAAAAATAAATAAATAATTTCAGTTCGAATAATGTCACTCTAAATAGAAAAACTCCCATATACTTTATCCTTCGGGGTAGGTGTGTAAAAAGAAGGTGTGACAGTATTGGCTTATTTCGATTAACTCAGCAATCAATCCTCCCGTGCGGCTTTGGGCCTTGATATTCGAACAGATGGCCCAGGTCCTGGTATAATGATCTATTCGATTGGACCTGGGCCAGATTTGACATGGCTTATTCTTTATGCTCACCTGAGTAATGGTTTCCTTATGTGGTTTATGTTCAAAGCCCGATCTGGTTAAGGGTCAAAATTCGTGATAATTTTAAACAATGATTAATTAGAACTTTTTCTTTTTATTTTTTAGGGACAAATTAAAATAAAAAATTATAGATTGCTCTCCGTTTTCCTTTTAATAATAAAATGAGATGAGCCTCTCTAAACAAAATAAATAAATTGCGGGGCCCTCGATAAATATTTATACTAAAAATATTTAGACTTCGGGATGGGCCGTTTAGCGAATTTCACGGCCTTCCCCAAAGATAATAATGCGTTAGTCTCTTTAGGCGCGTATTTTAATAACATTACCTTCCTAAACTCGGGTGCGCATTTATGTGACCCAACTCCAAATCTCAACGAAGTCGAAATGTGTCAACAACTACGGGTGCATTGATGTGACGTGGTTCGAGACACGTTCTCACGACGTTGCAATCCTCGTTAAAAATAATAATAAAAGCAATTTACAGTTAAAAGCACTTAAGCTAAAACATGGTTTGAAATCAGATAAATCCAAATATGACAGTTGAGTGACCGTGCTAGAACCATGGAACCCGGGAATGCCTAACACCTTCTCCCGGGTTAACAGAATTCCTTAATTGGATTTCTGGTTTGCGGATTGTTAACAGAGTCATATTTTTTCTCGGTTCGGGATTCAATCGGTGACTTGGGACATCATTAATCTCCCAAGTGGCGACTCTGACATCTTAATAATAAATCCCGATCCAATTGTTCTTTAATTGGAAAAACTCCTTTATGCCCTTGCGGGTGTAGTGAAAAAGGAGGTGTGATAGCTCTGGCGACTCTGCTAGGGACACAAACCCAGAACTTTGGTTCAGGTTTTAAGAATTCAAGTTTAGAATAATTGTTATATTTGGCTTTATCTGATTTTCCTACATGTTCCCTGCTAAATGTGCTAAATGCTTTACCGCTTGATATTATCTGAACCGTATATAAATTATGCCGAAACCCTTCTCTTCTCACCTTCGGGGGTGTGCTTACTAGTTGAGACTCCCTATTTTGTTAGTGTCATACCCTGAAATAAGAAAGAAGCTTGGATAAGTTACAAAGCCGGAAGATCTCCGGGGTCCCCGGTACGTAGCCCCCTCCTCGACTCGAGTTGTTTGCTCGGGTACACTGTTTAGAACACATACTCAGGTTTTGAACCTAGAATAACTTGACTTCATGCCGGATCCCTAGTAG
>MU757364.1:57522-95332 GCA_026770625.1 Nicotiana glauca | reverse complement strand
GTTACAAAGCCGGACGATCTCGCGGGTCCCCGGTACGTAGCCCCCTCCCCGACTCGAGTTGTTTGCTCGGGTACACTGTCTAGAACACATACCCAGGTTTTGAACCTAGAATAACTTGACTTCATGCCGGATCCCTAGTAGGAACGCTTATTTGCATCACGTGCATTTGCCTTAGGGGACTCAACATAGGGGTTGGGTCCGTCTAGGACAGGTAACCTGAAATGAAAAGACCATCCTGATGCATCTTGCGTGTTGTACATGCATTTATTTGTCTCGGACTTGCATGCTGACCGACTTTGGAGTATTTGGAAAAATTATAAAAAGAGAGAAATAGCAGTGTAGAGAGTTAATTATCTGTTTTAGAAAAACAACCAATGTCAAAATAGTGTCGAAACCCAGCCGAATTTTTGAGAAAAATGAAAAGAAAAAAGAAAAGGGAAAAGAAAATTTGTTTTCAAAAGATGGTTTGTTTTATTGGTCAAGAAAAAGGTAAAACTAAAGAGTTTTATTTTCAAATAGTTTGTTGAAAAATAAAATACAAAAAGAGTATTGTTTTCCGAAATAGTGTAATTGTCAACAAAAAAGAGTCTTGTTTTCGTAAATAATTAGTTTTATTTGCCCGAACTACGTAGGTTTGATTCTCACCGAATGTGAGGTACGTAGGCAACCCCCATCGGGTCCAACCACCCCTTTTGCAAAAATAGCTAAAAATACCAAAAATTTATTTTTAATCCAATAAGTCGGGTGACACCATTCTTGTTTAAAAATAAGCCGAAAGTCCCCAAAAGGGCGTCAGAAGGCTGTTTTTGCAAGAACAGCCACCCTGAGTCATTTTCAATGATTTGCGGGCACAACCTTCAAATCTCCCTGTCAGAAGTGCTGAGGAGGCCGTATCCGCAAAACCGGCTGCTTGTTTTAAATTGTAAATCTAAACAAAATAGTGTCATTTTTAGATCAAAATAAGAGATTAAATCGCCTTAATAAATGTGCAGGATGAGCACGATTCAAAATAAACCTTTCTCAATCATGACTAAAATCCCTCTGGAGTTGCGTCTATAGTGGAACGATCTAGGCAAAGAAGGACAAAGCGAGGTCAATAAATATTTGAAAGGGCTTACTGGTTTGTTAGAGATTGTGCCTGGGGGAGACATCATCAGAGCATTGGTCACGTGTTGGGACCCGGCACACAACGTCTTCCATTTCTCAGACTTTGAACTCACCCCGACCTTGGAGGAGATAGCCGGGTACATTGGAAATGATTAGGTGCCTTTAAGACAAAAATATCTAGTTGCCCCAAGAACTGTAGCCGTACACAGGTTCTTAGACTCACTGAAGATAATCAGGACGGTCCACAATCCGGACCTGGCAAAGGGTTTTTGTACTCCACACTTTTTATACAATAGATATGGCCATATAGGCGGACTCAATAACCTGGAAAGCAAGATATGCAGCAAAGGAAACCGTCAAAAATAGGAGGAACATAGACGTCTTGCTTTTATGGTGGTCTTTTTGGGGCTTTTGGTATTCCCAAGGAAGGATGGTAACATTGACATAAAAATCAGTGGGGTCGTCAGCACTTTAATTACTCAAGCCAAAAGTGCTCTCGGCCCATGATAGTGGCTGAAATCTTCCGTGCTCTTACAACCTGCAAAGCCGGAGGAGACTTCTTTGAAGGGTGCAATTTATTGTTGCAAATGTGGATGACCGAACACTTATGCCATCGTCCTCAGTTCACGAGATATGGGTCTATAGAGAAAACCTATATAGAGGAGTTTTATACGAGGATTAAAGGGGCCAATTTCCCTGAAGGATTCACGAGATGGACAACATACTTTCGGTCCCTCACTGCTACTCAAATAGAATAGACGTTTGGATGGTTGCCTGTTGATGAAATCATGTATATGTCAGCGGCAGGGTCGCATTTTCTCTTGATGGGAATTAAAAGCATCCAGCCTTACGCTCCATATCGGGTTTTAAGGCAGCTCGGGAGATGCCAAATAGTGCCAAAAGACGGCGATCTTAGTACTCAAGTAATTGAGATTAGCCCCGACGGACAGTTTCCAGAAGCAAGAGTCCGCCAGATCTGGAACGAATGTCAATACTTAAAAGCAAATACTTGCATGCGGGATCGGGCCAAAGGCGAAGAATCGCCAGGATACCTTGCTTGGTATAGGAGAGAACATGAGTACGAGAGGCCAGCTGAAAGACCTCACCTCCAGGAGTTTGCCGAATCATCCCAAGAACGGTGGGCCTGGTTAGCCAAAGAAAATGAATACAGGGCCAAAATAGGAGAATTGGAAAAGCGGGTCCAAGACCTTAAGTTTGAAAGCAATATGCAAGCCGCAGCCGACGAGAGGGAGAAGAAGAAATTGGCCAAGGAGAATAAAGCCTTACGAGCCCAGATCCAAAAGATAAAAATAACAGCTGAAAACCCCGTCAGGAGTGCCAAAGATGCAAAGCTTATAGAAAACCTAAGGCAAAAAGTGAATGACTACAGTTTTGACCTCAATAAAGCAAAAAGAGAATTAGCCGGGGTTCGAAAACAATTGGCCAAAAATGTGGAAGAACGAGCTCGCATGGTTAAACAGTTAAAAGAAGTATACGATAACGAGGTCAAGGGATTAAGAGCAAAGGTAATTTCCACAGAGAACAAAATGATTAAATAGGCAAAAGAATTCAAGATTGAAAGAGAGCATTGCTACGCGGCATTGGCACAATTAGAAATGGACTTGCACCAACTCGAAGAACAAAATCAGGTAGCCGAGCAGACTTTGGTGGCCAGGACACAACAGATCAGGCGGTTGCTTTAGGAAAAGGGCAGAGTCAGAGAGAGAATCTTAACCATTGTGCACAAGATTACTAGGAAATGCCAAGTGTGCGAGAACATGACCCACACCACCTTCTTTGCATCGGTGATGATATTTGTGAAACAGATAATGAATGACTTGGATAGACTTTAGGGGGAACTTGCATATAGGCCCGTGGTGAGAGCGAATGATGTCCCGCAGACACCAGGAGCTTTAATATATTCATGATTGTCATTTGAGTCTCCATTTTTTTTCCTGTCAATTGTTTGCGTCCGCATTTTTCTTTTCGCTAAAGAGTTTTCCAGTTGATTGAGTCTATATTTCCTTTTGATAGAATAGTCGATGGTGGAGTCTGTAGTTCGTCTTTCCATCAGATTCTAATAGTGTGAGTCCTTGTAAGCGAAGTATTTGCTATCAATAAAATTGAAAATCCCAAACATTTTGCTTCCATTTTACATTCATTTGCACAAACTATGCTCGGTCTGATTCATGCGGGGTCATGATACATAGGCAATCTTCCTAGGATTCGACCGTAACCAAATGAAAAGGAAAAGAAAATAAGAAGACACAAGACAGGAAGGGGAAAAGAAAAAAGCGAAAAAACAAGAAAGAAAAATAGAAAATAAGGAATCGAGGGAATGAGAGAACCGAAACAAACAGAAGACAAAGGCGAGAATTGAGAAGGAAATAGAGAAAAGAAAGAAAAAGCAAGGGAAGAAAAAGAAGAAAGAGAGAGAGAAAACAAAAAGAAAAGAAGTTTCTATTAGAAATAAAAGTCGGGATGACGCAAGCAATCGAGTAAATGCATAATAGAATCCGTTAAACTGCTTAGGTGCATTCATTCCCCAACGTGCGGTCATCAAATCTGCGCATGCCCTAACCATTAACCAAGCCATTGTTGATGTGGAGTTCAGGCAGGTGGTTAGTTGTTTGGCATTCTAGCAACCCATTCCTACAATACCCGATCAAAAAACAAGCTGAAAATGACAGGCCAGGAATCAGATATTAGTATTGTGGACCCGGCCAAAGAAGTAGAGGTGATGGATGTTAATGTAATGAGGGAAGAAATGTATAAGTTGAGGCAGCAAATGGCTGAAATGCATCAAGCCTGGTCTAAGGGTCAGCCGGCGCCGGTTTATCCCGCCAATCCAGCCTACGTCCCACTGTTGGCTCAGTCTCAAGAGCCTCCTACTGTGAATTCGTCTTCAACTTTCCCGTTCTACGAACAGAGTTATGGCACCACCTCATATCCCCCCAAGATCCACCACCCAAACGAAACCCTCCACCTCCAATCACCCCTTTCTTTGTGGAGCCTCCACCTGCCACACTGCAAAGATCTTCCAGCGAGCCATTGTTTTAGGCTCACGACAGCAAGTACTATCCTTCTGAGCCTACCTTTAAAATTCCTGAGCCATATTCTTACACCCCTCACTTTGAGCTCCCAGTGGAAACTGAAAAGCCGCTTAAAAACCCAGAGCAGGAAGAGATGATTCGAAAAGTAAAAAGCCTGGAGCAGTCCTTCAGGAATATGAAAGGGTTGGGTGGCCAAGTCAGTGTGGCCTATAAAGATTTGTGTCTATTCCCAGATGTTCAGTTACCCATAGGGTTCAAAATGCCAAAATTCGATCTATATGACGGGCATGGTGACTCGATGGCCCACCTGAGGGGATTCTGCAGCAAAATGAGAGGGGCCGGTGGGAAAGATGAGCTACTGATGGCGTACTTTAGCCAGAGTCTAAGTGGTTCTGCTTTGGAATGGTATACATGACAGGACCATGTTAGGTGGTATACTTGGGATGACTTGGCACAAGCGTTCACCTGCTATTTTCAATATAATCTAGAAATTGTTCCAGACCCCCTGTCACTGATAAAACATGAGAAGAAGCCCGTGGAAAGTTTCAGGGAGTATGGGTTCAGCTGGAGAGAACAGGCTGCGAGGGTTGACCCTCCGATGAAAGAAAGCGAGATGGTCGACTACTTTTTGCAGGATTTGGAGCCGACTTATTTTGGGCACTTGGTAACACCAACTGGAAAATCTTTTAATGAAGTTGTGAAGATGGGAAGTATGGTCGAGGAAGGACTGAAGACCAATAAAATCATGAGCTATTCAGCGATAAAAGCCACCACCTAGGCCATCCAAAGCGGCACTAGAGGTATGCTCGGGAAAAAGAAGAACGAAGAGGTTGCAACAGTTGAGTCCGGAGCATCGTCAAGATCTTGAGGTCCTTCACCTTACTACAACCAACCCCGACCCCACCACCCAAATTATCCCTACACTCCATACATCCCTCCCCAACACTATTACCCACCACCAGATCCATATTTTTCCGGCCACCATGCTCAAACCTATACCCAGACTCCGGTTCACGCGCAATGGTGTGCACCGGCTTCCTAAAACTTATATCCAGCTCCACAAAACACATATCCACCCCCAAGAGCCTATAAAAACCCCCCGGGAATAGGTTTCCGGCCAAACCCAGCTTTCAAGAATGAAAGGGCACAGAAACAAAAGACATTCACCCCACTGGGAGAATCATATACCAGCCTTTTTCACAAATTGAGGCAGCTAGGCCTATTGAACCCAATTGAACCCAAAATGTCAAATCCTCTTCCTCGAAATCTGGACCATTCAGTAAGATATGAATATTGTTCGAGGGCCCCCAAACATGATACAAAAAAGTGTTGGAAGCTAAAGACCGGTGTGCAAGAGCTCATTGGCACTCATCGAATTGAAGTTTAGGCCCCAGAGGTGCCAAACATTAACCAGAATCCGTTGCCAGCTCTTCACGAGGCCCACATGATTGAATTGGTACACAAGGGAGGGAAGTTCAAGAAGGCCTCGCAAACAGTAATGATGATCCGTGCTAGTGAAACCAGTTCGAAAGAAAAACCAACAAGTGAGAAGGCAGTAGTTCAATTGAAAGGGATGGACAGTAAGCCAATTGTGGTAGCTGAGAAAAGGTCATCAAGAAATGTTGCCTTAAAACCAGAGCTGGTCAAAGTGGTGGTGCAAGGGGTAATAAACAAACCTGTGTTGGTTATAAAGGGAGCTGACATAGAGCCGATTATCATAAAGACAGTAACTCAGTTGCCAGTGGTCAACAACAAAACCATTCCTTGTAATTACAAATAGGTGGCGGTGACATATAAGGGAAAAGAAATCAAAGAAGAAGTCTGTGAGGCACAAGGTTTGACTCGTTCGGGGCGGTGCTTTGCCCCCGAAGAGTTAAGAAAAGCCAAGATCCCCAAAGATAACCCGGTGTTGGTTAAGAAAGCTATGACGGAAGAGGAGGTAGAAGAATTCACGAAGAAGATGAAATCACAAGACTATTCTATTGTTGAACAGTTAAGGAAGACCCCGGCCCAGATCTCATTGCTTGCATTGCTTATCCACTCAGACGAGCATCGCCGGGCACTGATGAAGATACTAAATGAGGCTCATATTCCTGATAAGATTTCAGTGAATCATTTAGAGAAAATAGCGAACAAGATCTTTGAGGTGAACAGAGTGAACTTCTATGATGATGAGTTGCCCATGGAAGGCACAGAACATAACAGAGCTCTTTATCTGACAGTGAAATGTGAGGATTCCGTAGTCACTCGAGTGTTGGTCGACAATGGGTCCAGTGCAAACATCTGTCCTTCGTCTACGCTGGACAAGCTGAAGGTTGATAACGACAGAGTTCATAAGAAAAATATTTGTGTTCGAGGGTTTGATCGTAGGGGTAAAGACACAGTGGGTGACATAGTGCTGGAATTGACAATCGGGCCAGTGGAATTCCAGGTATTAGACATGGCAGTTTCTTATAACCTCTTGTTAGGGCGACCATGGATTCACACTGCCAAGGCAGTGACATCCACATTATATCAGATGGTCAAGTTCGAATGGGACATGCAGGAGATTGTAGTGCATGGTGAAGACAATATGTGCACTCTAAGTGATGCCATTGTGCCTTTCATAGAAGCTGATGATGACAAGGGGCCGTGGGTTTACCAAGTCTTTGATACAGTCACACTGGAAAAGATCCCGGAAGGGAAAAGCATTCCAGTTCCTAGAATAAGAGCTACAACTGTCATGGTGTCCTCAAAAATATTAAAGAATGGTTTCATATCGGGCAAAGGTCTGGGTGCTGATGTTCAGGGCATTGTACAGCCAGTCTCTCTTCCCAAGAATCTGGATACTTTTGGATTAGGGTTCAAGCCCACTTCTGCAGATGTAAGGCGGGCTCGCAAGATGAAGAAGAGGGCATGGGTCCTTCCTAAGCCAATCCCGCGTCTGTCCAGATCCTTTGTCAAGCCGGGTATTAAAAATCATTTGCTGTCAAAGTTTATCGGGTCATTGATTGGTGCTTATGTGGACTTGGATAAAGGGTTTGAAAGGGTGTTCGCTGAGATTAACATTGTTGAGGCCGGGGTAGGGTCGAGCAAGGCAGATGTGCAGTTCATCGGGCCATGTGCAAAAGTCAACAACTGGGAAGCTACTCATCTTCCAACTCGGAGGGAGTCTTGGTAGTGGGTTTTGATTTTCTTTTGTTGTCTGGATTATTCCAAGGTTTGTAATTCAGATATTATGTTCCATCCAGTTTGATGTGTTAAGCCCTATTATCTTTATATTCAATGAAATGCAAGTGTCTTTCTTTCTTCATTCCTAGTTTTGTTTCCATTTTCTTTTCTTTTCTGTACAGTTCTTTTTATGCTGATATCAAAGACATGACATGCATGAGGAATCTTCAGCCCAGTTTTAATAGCCAATCTAACTCGAAAATAATAATACAAGAAATTGAGTGTGGTGATGAAGGGGAATATGATGATGGCGAGGCCTATGAAGAAATTAGTAAAGAATTAATCCAATTTGAAGAAAAACCCAAACCTATTCTGAATGACACATAGGCAATCCATTTAGGGAATCAGAAGAATGTACGGGAAACAAAAATAAGTGTCCATTTGGAACCTCAGCTCAGAGAAGATATAATTAAAGCGTTAATTGAATACAAAGATATTTTTGGGTGGTCATACAACGATATGCCTAGTTTAAGCACCGATTTGGTGGTCCACAAATTGCCCACCGACCCAGTATGCCCTCTTGTCAAGCAGAAGCTAAGGAAATTTAAAACAGACATTAGTGTAAAAAGCAAAGAAGAGGTCACCAAGAAGTTTGATGCGAAGGTCATCCGGGTCACGCGGTATCCCACTTCGCTAGCCAATGTTGTGCCTGTGCCAAAGAAGGATGGAAAGACCAGAGTGTGTGTTGATTACCGTGATCTCAATAAGGCAAGTCTAAAAGAAAACTTCCCACTGCCAAACATCCACATATTGATTGAAAATTGTGCCAAACATGCGATTGGTTCCTTTGTGGATTGTTATGCGGGCTATCACCAGATTTTGATGGATGAAGGGGACGCAGAAAAGACGGCATTCATCACGCCTTGGGGAACGTATTGTTATAGGGTCATGCCATTTGGGTTGAAGAATGCAGGGGCAACATACATGAGTGCGATGACCACCATGTTTCATGACATAATACACCGGGAATTTGAAGTCTATGTAGATGACGTGGTCATAAAGTTTAGGAAGCAATGTGACCATGTCAAGGACCTGAGGAAGTTTTTTCAGAGGCTCCGCAGGTACAACCTCAAACTGAATCCAGCAAAGTGTGCTTTTGGAGTCTCGTTTGGGAAGTTGTTGGGATTTATGGTAAGTCGACGCAGTATCGATCTGGACCCGTCCAAGATCAAAGCCATTCAAGAGTTGCCGCCGCCTAAGAGCAAAAAAGAGGTGATGAGTTTGCTTGGCAGGTTAAATTATATCAGCAGGTTCATTGCCCAGCTCACAACGACTTGTGAGCCCACCTTTAAGCTATTAAAGAAGGATGTTGCGGTTAGATGGACGGATGAATGTCAAGCAGCATTTGACAAGATTATGGAGTATTTGGCCAGCCCACCTGTGTTGGTCCCACCGGAGCCGGGAAGACCCTTGATTCTTTATGTGATAGTTTTGGATAACTCGTTTGGCTGCGTACTGGGGCAACATGACATCACGGGAAAGAAAGAGAAAGCGATTTACTGCCTCAGCAAGAAGTTCACATCTTATGAGGTGAAGTACAGTCAGTTGGAGAGGATGTGTTGTGCCTTAACCTGGGTAGCGCAGAAGTTGAAACATTACTTGTCATCATATACCACTTATCTCATCTCTCGGTTGGACCCATTAAAGTACATTTTCCAGAAGCCCATGCCCACTGGGAAGCTCGCGAAGTGGCAGATCTTGCTTACAGAGTTGGATATTGTCTGTGTGACCCGGACTGCATTGAAAGCACAAGCAGTGGCTGATCATCTAGCCGAGAATCCAGTTGATAATGAATATGAACCTTTGAAGACATATTTCTCGGATGAAGAGATAATGCATGTTGAGGAATTAGAACAGGTCGAGAAGCCAGGATGGAAACTGTTCTTTAATGGGGCTGCCAACACCAAAGGTGTCGGGATAGGAGCAGTGCTTATTTCTGAGACAGGGCAGCACTACCATGTTACAGCTCAACTTCATTTCTATTGCACCAATAACATGGCTGAATACGAGGCATGTATCTTGGGTTTGAGGTTGGCTATAGACATGGGTGTCCAGGAATTCTTGGTCATGGATGACTCGGATCTTCTGGTGCACAATTTTCAGAGGAATGGGAGACACGAGACTTGAAGCTCATACTATATCGGCAGTGTTTTCATGAACTCTGTCAATGGTTTTAATCAATAGATTTCAGGCATATTCCAAGGATTCATAATGAAGTCGCCGACGCTTTGGCCACTTTGGCATCAATGTTGCATCATCCAGATAAGGATTATGTGGACCCTTTGCAGATTCAGGTCCGAGATCTGCATGCCTATTGTAATATGGTATAAGAAGAAATCGATGGTGAGCCGTGGTTCCATGACATTAAAGAATACCTCAAGATGGGAGTATATCCCGCACAGGCCACAAGGGATCAAAAGAGAGCAATTCGACGCTTGGCAAGTGTATTTCTCTTCAGTGGAGGAGTGTTGTACAAGAGAACTCCAGATCTTGGTTTATTGAGATGCGTAGATGCTAAACAGGCTACAATTATCATAACCGAGGTACATGCGGGAGTTTACAGACCTCATATGAGTGGATTTGTATTAGCGAAGAAGATTCTCCGAGCCGATTATTATTGGCTTACCATGGAACAGGATTGCATCGGTTTCGTGCGCAAGTGTCATCAATGTCAGGTACATGGGGATTTGATTCATTCTCCACCATCTGAATTGCATACAATGTCGGCACCATGGCCTTTCGTTGCTTGGGGAATGGATGTCATTGGGCCGATCGAGCTAGCAACGTCAAACTGGCACAAGTTTATTCTAGTAGCCATTGATTATTTCACTAAGTGGGTTGAGGCAAAAACTTTCAAATCTGTGACCAAGAAGGCAGTGGTCGATTTTGTGCATTCGAATATCATATGTCGCTTCGGAATCCCGAAGATAATCATCACGGACAATGGTGCCAACCTCAACAGTCATCTGATGGTGGAGGCATGTCGGCAGTTTAAGATCACGCACCGCAATTCCACCCCATATCGTCCTAAGGCAAATGGAGCGGCTGAAGCATCTAACAAGAACATCAAGAAAATACTTCGAAAAATGGTAAAAGGGTCCAGGAAATGGCATGAGAAGTTACCCTTCACACTGTTAGGCTATCGCACTAATGTCTGCACTTCAGTAGGAGCGACTCCTTATTCATCGGTATATGGTACTGATGTAGTAATACCCGCAGAGGTTGAAATACCAACCCTTCGGATTATTGCCGAGGCAGAAATTGACGATGTTGAATGGGTCAAAGCCTGCTTGAAACAATTGAGTTTGATTGATGAAAATAGATTGGCAACAGTATGTCACGGACAGTTGTACCAACAGAGAATGGCAAGAGCATATAACAAGAAGGTGCGTCCGCGAAAATTTGAAGTAGGGCAATTGGTGTTGAGACGCATCTTACCTCATCGGGCCGAAGCAAAAGGAAAGTTCGCCCCGAATTGGCAGGGGCCATTTGTTGTAACCAGAGTGTTGTCCAGTGACGCATTATATTTGATAGACGTGGAAGGGAAATGTGTAGAAATGGCTAACAACTCTGATGCATTCAAGCAATACTATGTATGATTTCTTTGTTTAATTGTACTTTATTGTATTTGGCATATTTTTGAGATTGAAATGACGAAGACATTTTGTTCTGCTATCCAAACACTTTATCCTTTGTTACCCCTTTTGATCCTCATTTATTTTCTTTCGTACCCCTATTTCGGAATCAATAACAAATCGGGAGCCCGAGTAGGAAAAATCAGTGGAGAAACAAGAAAAACCAGTCCAAAAGAAAATACAAGGAAAAGAAGAAGAAAAGAAAAGAGGAGGAAAAGAGAAAAGAAAATAAAGGAAAAAGAGAAAAAGAAAAGAAAAAGAAAAAAAGATAAGAGAAAAGAAAAATGAAAAAAAGAGAAACAAAAAGGGAAAGAAATGAAAAGAAAAGAAGAAAAGTGGAAGAAAAGGAAGATCACAATAACGAAGTAATCTTATGACGTGAATTACATTTGACTTGATCCCGAAAGGGTACGTAGGCAGCCCCTCTAAGGTTATGTCATCCCAAAATAAAAATCAAAAGTCCCCAAGCAAGAAACTGGGGCAGAAGTTGTGATTGTTGTGAGAAGATAGATTTCGAAAGTTGTGATTTGAACCCATTTGAATTGTTTCGAGCCTTTTATACCCTTCTTTCTAACCCATCCAAAAGCCTACATTACAGTCAAAAGAAAGACCTTCTGATCAGTCTTTGAGAAATGCCAATTCAAGCAGGCAAAGGTAATCTCTGGTTCAAGAAAGAAAGATCAAAATGAGAGAGTCTTATTGGCGAAACCCTCACGGACCCCAATAGGTGACGGGAGCTGAGAGAAATAAAAATGAGAGAGTCTTATTGGTGAAAACCTCCACAGGCACCGTAAGGCGACGTGAGTTGAGAGAAATGAGAGAGTCTTATTGGTGAAAACGCTCACAGGCACCTTGAGGCGAAAGTGAGTTAGGAAGTGAATAATTGTGCAAGGTTTGTTGGTAGAAAACTGTTTCAAGGCACCGCAGGATGAACAAGGTCAAAGTTTGGGTAAAGTAGTCAAGTGATGGAAATTCTGGGGCAACAAAGTATGGAAACTGAAAGCTGGTTAGTTGGACAGATTGGGACGATTAGTCCGAAATGCATGTCATGACCGTTGGTACCAGCTGTTCCGGTCAGATAAGTTTCTTTTCCTTCTCTTTTAGCAGTCATTCGATTTTGGATTCTTCTTATCCTTAACTCGTAAAATCACTGCATTTCATTTTCTTTTGGGGGTTTTATCTGTCTAAGATGTTTTCAATGTCAGTCTTGCAAGTGGGAAAGGATTTCAAAGCTCACTACCAGCTTCCAAAAAATGTAAAACACAGTGTGGTCAACATGATGTAAGGTGGAATATAGTGAATCACCGAAAGTTTCATCGGAGGAAGGATTGGGAAATATTGTGGGAAATGTAAAGATTCAAATAAAGGGTTCTGAGGTACGAAACAACAACATGGGTAAAAATACTCGGGTTGTCAAAAGTTAGGGAATTGAACGTCAGCCAGAAAGTCAAACGATTCAGGGTGGTTCAGGGGAGCTGCTCAAAACAAAGCAATGCAATGGAAGGATTTGCAACAAGAATGCCATCAACTAGCCACCATTTTAAACTGATGAAATTTTATTTGATTGAAACAGGGGCAGAAAAGTCGGTTGTTCTGGAGAACTCTCCATGAGGGAAAAATAAGCAGTAATCAGGTTCGACCGCAAAGTGTAGCTTGATACAGGATAGTCAAGAATAGCATAGGGGAATATAAGTTGGTTGCAAAGTTTGCATGTTTAGGATAAAATTCAAGTAGAAATTGTGAGGACCTTCCTGGATAATAGGATGCAGTGAAAAGTCCTTGTATATAACATGATGTAGTGAGAAGTAATACCTTAGGTTCGTAATTGTTAGGAGCTGTCAGGACCTTCCTGGATAATAGGATGTAGTTTAAAGTCCTTGTAGATAACATGATGTAGCGATAATACCTTAGGTTCGTAATTGTTAGGAGCTGTCAGGACCTTCCTGGATAATAGGATGTAGTTTAAAGTCCTTGTAGATAACATGATGTAGTGAGAAGTAATACCTTAGGTTCGTAATTGTTAGGAGCTATTAGGACCTTCCTGGATAATATGATGTAGTTTAAATTCCTTGTAGATACCATGATGTAGTGAGAAGTAATACCTTAGGTTCGTAACTGTTAGGAGCTGTCAGGACCTTCCTGGATAATAGGATGTAGTTTAAAGTCCTTGTAGACAACATGATGTAGTGAGAAGTAATACCTTAGGTTCGTAATTGTTAGGAGCTATCAGGATCTTCCTGGATAATAGGATGTAGTTTAAAATCCTTGGATATAACATGATGTAGTGAGAGTAATACCTTAGGTTCGTAATTGTTAGGAGTTGTCGGGACCTCCCTCGATAATAGGACTTAGCTTTCAATTCTAAGTAATATTTGGTAATATGATTCAGTTTAACACTCACCCGTACACCCAGTTTCCAGACTGGGTCAGAAAGTTTTCTTTGTCTTGTATGTTTGTGTGAAGTCAGGAGACCACCTGGACAACAGAGGAGTATATTTCAAGTTTGAAGTCAGGAGCCTGCCTGGAGAACAGAGGAATAGAGTTCAAGTGGTGAAGTCAGGAGTCAGCCTGGAGAACAGAGACATGCATTTCGGATCTCAGTAGTCAGGAGTCCGCCTGGAGAACATAGGCATACAATCCAAGTTTCAGCAGTCAGGAGCCCGCCTGAAGAACAGAGGTGTTACAATTTGATTTTTACTTTTCAATCAATTTCTTTATTTATTTTGAAGTCAGGAGCCCGCCTGGAGAACAGAGGTATATAATTCAAATTTCAGAAGTCAGGAGCCCTCGTGGAGAACAGAGGCATACAATCCAAGTTTAAGCAGTCAGGATCCCGCCTGAAGAACAAAGGTATTACAATTCAAGTTTTAGTTTTCAATTCTAATTAATATCCGGTAACATGCACCCAGTTTCCAAACTGGGGTAGAAATATTTCTTCGTCTTGTATGTTTGTGCGAAGTCAGGAGCCCGCCTGGACAATAGAGGAGTATATTTTAAGTTTGAAGTCAGGAGCCCGCCTGGAGAATAGAGGAATACAGTTCAAGTTGTGAAGTTAGGAGCCGTCTGGAGAACAGAGAGGAATACATTCAAGTTCAAGTCCAGAAGTCAGGAACCCGCCTGGACAATAGAGGAATACATTCAAGTTCAGCAGTTTGAAGAAAAGGGACAACATCTCAGTTTACAATTTGAAGTGATAACAATGGATTTCACCAAGAGAACACAAGACAACGAGGCAACAGGAAGTAGAAGATCAAGTTTGAAGATTTAGATAGGAATTTTTAATTCGTAGAGCAGGGCTAATTTAGCTTCTTTTATTTTGACACTGGGTAATAAGGGAGGTCAGCAAGCAGTAGCAGCAACAATTGCAGTAAAATCACAGCTCCTGGTAGTTCCAGCTACCAGACATTCCCAAACTACACTGACCTGATTCCTCTTTAGCAAAGGATATGTAGGCAACCTCAAAAGCAGGGTGCGGTCAACTCTTTCAAAATGCTTCACACGAAATATTCAAACATACAAAAATCGCTCGTTTCCGCTTACTTATATTTGCACGAAAACTCTTCGCGTTTCCGGGCAAAGAGGGGCAGCTGCGAGCACGTGATTTTTGCCCTATACGAGTTATTCCCAAAAATTCAAACAAAATGATTTCATTCATTATTTTACAATTTTGTGGATTTTTGTATTATTTTGTGATAATTGTTGCATTTTATCTGTGCATGTTAATTCATACGAAAATACAAAAATACATTTGGCATTTGCTTGAAAACAAAGAAAATAACAAAACTGGTCTTTTTGCATTTTTCTTTCAATTTTTCTTAATTTGTGTTTAATTAGGAATCAAGGTATTTGGGAATTAATGTTAGGAATCAACTTAGTTTTATTTTAATTTAGCATTTCACAAAAGTTAGAAAATCAAAAAATATATATATAATACAAAATGAAACAGAAGAAATAACAAGAGAAATAATAGAAAGCAAATTAAAATGATGGTCTTGTTAGAATGCCCGAATTGGGCTGTTATTTTGGCCCAAAAGGAAATCCCCCATGCCCAGCCCAATCCTACCCGTTCCCCTGAGCCGGTCCGATCCAAGAGACGCCTAAACGGCGTCGTTCCTTTAAGTGACCTAATCCTGGCTGTGCATTCATTCCAATCCAACGGC
The DNA here is from genome assembly GCA_026770625.1 of Nicotiana glauca. NCBI lineage: Eukaryota > Viridiplantae > Streptophyta > Magnoliopsida > Solanales > Solanaceae > Nicotiana > Nicotiana glauca. The sequence continues at coordinate 80,167 of MU757364.1, read as the reverse complement.
CAGGATCCATTCTTTGATTTTTATAAGGCTGTCTTAAAACCATAAAGACATCAACCATCTTCCTCGTACCCCTTTTACTGTCCACTGTTTCTCCGCTGGCGCCGTCGGCCGGAAATCATCTTCGCCGGCGACGGAGCCCCAAACGACCCCAAAATAACACCCTGAATCTCCCTTCCCTTCCTCTATCCAAATCCAACATCAATTTCCCTCAAACATCAACCAAATTCGTCGAATATTCAATCAAAAATCTCCGGCCAAGATGCAAGTTCATCCAAACTCTTCCAAATTAACACTCTGGGTCCCTCTTCCCTTCCCTTATCCAAATTCCAGGCTAGTTTCCCTCGAATCTGCCAGGAATTGTTCGAATATTAAATCGAAACTTTCAGGCGAAACCCTAACTTCTCTAAAAACTACCAAATTGGTAATGCATAATCTCCCCATTCTCCTCGTGAATAATCTGCTATTGGCGAGGTTCAAATGGCACCGGGATTGGTCGAGTTTTTTTTAAAACTTGAGAGGCAGCTGGATTTTGAATTGTGCCAGTGAGTTCCCTTCCTTTTGTTTTCCTTTTTCTTTTTTTTAGGTGTTATTCTAGTTGTTAATAAGTGTTAATCTGAAAATCGACAAAGTTTTCTCCAATTCTGTTCAATATTTGTTTCATTTTGATCTTATCATGGTTTAGCTTCTAGTTAGTTTTGTTGATTGGTTTAAACTTGCTAATTGATTGTTTGAATGCATTTAGAGATTAATTCAGTTTATATCTGTTTTGAATGCCGTGTGTGTTTCCTGTTTGAAACCTTAGTTGAATTTTAATTCATTACAATTGTGGAATAGTTGGTGTTAATCCGTTTAGTGTCTAGCTTCAAAATCCTTAGGCTTAGTTTAGTTAATCGTAGTTAGATAATTGTTTGGATATAGCTATGTTAGTCTTTACTTTGATAGTTTAATTTGGGTTATTGCTCCTGTAGTTATTGATTTTGATTAGATTAGCGTTGGTTAGTTTTCTTTTGATAGTCTAAGTTGGTAATTAATTTTGAGTTCATTTACTAGATTTAATAAGAGATAAAATTAAATTGTTCTTCAATAATTGGTAAATCAGAGTTTAGGGATCTGTTTGGTTATAGCTGTAATTCTAGTTTAAGTGCAGGGGTAGTTTAGGTATTTGGGATGGGGTAGAACATGGTAGAATATTCCAAGATCTTCTAGAGTAGGACTTCAATACATATTTCAGTAATTTAGGGTACTAACTTGGGTAACAAGTTAATAAATAGAGGACTAAAGCTGAAAATGAGGAGGGACTGTTTTGTAAAACTAAAAATCTGATACCCTCTTAATTGTACCTATAAAAGGGCATCATTAATGCCTTGAGAAACAAGTTTGGAGCCATAAAAATTCCCCCTCAATATTATCTCTAAAAATCTGCGTTTCCAGTTTGATTTTTGAAATCTGAACCTTAGATCTAATTCTTCAAAAATCAAAAAACAATAGAAAACCCCTAGAAAAAAAATCAGAACTACTGTTTCACTGAAATTTCCAGTTAACTTTGAATTTTAGCTTCTGAATTGCCTCACTTAGCCTATATTATGTTTGCTGGTACACTCTGGTGGTGCCTAGATGTCTTTAGAGTGTGTTTGGGTCCAATTGAGGCTATTTTGGACTGTTTATGATAATCAATTTGTATTAGTTTGCTAATTAGCCTAGGGATCTTATGTTTGGTAATTAGTTGGACTGTCAGATTTAGAATAGTATTAGTTGTAGTTAATCTAGCCCGTGTGTTTAGTATAAACTTTTCGAATTGAATAACAATTCGAGCTGGGAATTATTCACTGGTTTTAGATCATTTAAATTTGTTCATGTGTAGTTCGATTATTGAAATCGGAAGATTAACTGAAGTAGGAAGTAATTTCGAATTCTGGAGTCCTCATGTGTATTAACAATAGTTCATTTCCAAATTAACGAGTCACTTGAGTGTTGACATAGTAATGTTAGCTAAAACTAATTCAAAATAGTTAGTATAATGTGTGTTAATTAAATCACTTTTCAAACCTGTTTTTTTCACCTTGTTAGCATCTGACAACTCGACAGAAGGCTAGTAGGTAATATAGTTGGAGATGAGCCTTTTAATAATAAAACTAGATGAGCCTCGCTAAACAAAATAAATAAATTGCGGGGCCCTCGATAAATGTTTATACTAAAAATATTTAAACTTCGGGACAGGCCGTTTAGCGAATTTCATGGCCTTCCCCAAAGATAATAACGCGTTAGTCTCTTTAGGCGCGTATTTCAATAACATTACCTTCCTAAAATCGGGTGCGCATTTATGTGACCCAACTCCAAATCTCAACGAAGTCGAAATGTTTCAACAACCACGGGTGCATTGATGTGACGCGGTTCGAGACACGTTCTCGCGACATTGCAATTCTCGTTAAAAATAATAATAAAAGCGGTTTACAATTAAAAGCACTTAAGCTAAAACATGGTTTGAGATCAGATAAATCCAAATATGACAGTTGAATGACCGTGCTAGAACCATGGAACCAGGGAATGCCTAACACCTTCTCCCGGGTTAACAGAATTCCTTCCTTGGATTTCTGGTTCGCAGACTGTTAACAGGGTCATATTTTTTCTCGGTTCGGGATTCAGTCGGTGATTTGGGAAACCATTAATCTTCCAGGTGGCGACTCTGACATCTTAATAATAAATCCCGATCCAATTGTCCTTTAATTGGAAAAACTCCTTTATGCCCTTGCGGGTGTAGTGAAAAAGGATGTGTGACAACGTGTACTCAATGAGTGTCCCGCTTAATCCCGAAGGGGTAGAGACGAGATGGTCAACTCTGACACTCTCTAATAGTCCAATGATTATTTATCCTCAATATACATATTAAACAGTGGATTTATTTTATAAACATAATTCTAATCCAGCTAGAGGAAACAAGTAAACACGTAATTCCTTCATAGGTAAATTTCCATAATTTCTCTCTAAATATATTCCAAATATTTTTAAGCCAGCAAAGGGCAATAATAACTTAATGAAGTTCAAGACAACAGCACAGACATGCGCAAATTATACCGAGACGATGGCCCGATCCAACAGAAATAAATGTGCACTTGCCGAGGGTCGACGGAGCGCCTATAGATGCATCTATTAATCTGCCGAGGCGTTCGGCCCGTTCCAAAATAAACACACACAGACAGACAATCAGTCAAGAAGTCAACCGGGAGCAATCATCTAAGAAAGGCCAATTCTCTTTAATAATATGAGAAAACGAACTTAAGTCTTTTTAGAAATCCATTTATTAATTTAATGTGATCTATTACCCTGCTCGCGAATCATCCATGCGATGCGGTCAACATAAAATAAACAATCATCCTGCTCGTGAATCATCCATGCGACGAAGGTACACATAATATACATGCTCAGATAGCCAATTAGAATTTTATCAGGGAATAATTATCCAAATAAAACCAATTCTCTGCTTACCGATTTAGGAAATGATGTTTAATCGCTTTTTAAATTCATTTACTAATCAAGGGTGATTTAAACAATCCAAGTCATCGATGGGTTCATAATTAATTCAAGTATAGCATGTTGATGGGTCCTAACTACCTGGACAATAGCATAATAATAGCTACACACGGACTCTCGTCACCTCGTGCGTACGTAGCCCCCACAAATAGGAGCACATAACCAATCACTTCACCTCTGGGGTAAATTCCCTCTCACAAGATTAGAAAGGAGACTCACCTCGCTGCGAAGATCCACAACCGGCATTCTACATTCTTCCGAAGACTTACACCAACGCACAATGCTCCAAAACTAGCCAACGTTCATATAACTCCACTAATATATGCTCAATTATACTTTACAACCAAATTTATAACAATTCCTAACCCCGAACGAAAAGTTGACAAAAATGCCCTCGGGCCCACATGCCCGGAATCCGAAATTTCTCGAAGATAAAGGTTACCCATGACCTTAGGAACTCAAGTATACAATCTTCTCTAAATTCCATACCCAAAATTGTGGCTAAATTCCAAGATTATAATTTTTCTAGGTTTTCAACCAAAAACCTCAATATTTACCCTAATTTCCATGCTTAAAGCCATATATAATTGATATATTCAACTCAAGAGTGGTGGGGATAACTTACCTTAACATAGATGACAAAATCCATCTTTGAAGCTCTCCAAAAATCGCCCCCAAACCATGAAAAAATGGGGGAAATGAACCAAAACCCTGATTTAAAACAAGTCCCTGCCTTCAGTCATTTCCGCTTCTGCGGAACTTTTACCGCTTAAGCGGTTCCGCTTTTGCGGTCCTGGGCTCAGCCCCTTTTTTCGCTTCTGTGATCCTCTCTTCCGCAGATGCGGTCCCACTTTTGTGGAACCTTGACCGCATCTGCGGTCCACGACCCTTCGAACGAATCCGCTTCTGCGGCTCCCTCAACCGCTTCTGCGGGGCCGCTTCTGCGGTCCCATTTTCGCAGAAGCGAAAACACCAGCAACCTGATCCTTCAGCCTTCTTCATAATTACATTTTGGATCCGTTAATCACCCGGAATCCACCCGAGGCCCCCGGGACCCCCAACCAATCCCATAACACATTACGGACTTGCTCGAAGTCTCAGATCACATCAAACAATGCTAAAATCATGAATTACACCCCGATTCGAGCTTTATGAACTTTGAACTTTCCAATTTCTATTTTCGATGCTTAAGCCTATCAAATCATGTCCGATTGACCCCAAATTTTGTACACAAGCCATATTTGATATTACGGACCTACGCCAACTTTCGGAATCGGATTCCGACCCCGATATCAAAAAGTCCACTTCTGGTCACACTTCCCAAAAACCTTCAAATTTCTATCTTTAGCCAAATGGCTTCAAAATGACCTACGGACCTCCGAATTTACTTCCGATCGCGCTCCCAACTCCAGAATCACCATACGGAGCTATTCCCAGACTCGAAATCCCAAACGGACATTAATAACGCTGAAATGCACTTCAAGCCAAACTTAAGAAATTCCTTCTAAAATGCTAACTTCCACAATAGGCGCCAAAACGCTCCCGGGTTATCCAAAACCCAATTCGGGCATACGCCCAAGTCCGAAATCATCATACAAACCTGCTGGAACCTTCAGATCCTGATTCCGAGGTTGTTTACTCAAAATTCCAATTCTAGTTCATTCTTTCAACTTTAAACTTCTCAAATGAGAGTTTTAATTTAAATTTAACTCCAATCTTCCTGAATTTAAATTCCAACCATGCGAACAAGTCACAATACCTGAAATGAAGCTGCGCATGGCCTCAGACTGCTGAACAACGTGCTAGGTCTCAAAATGATCGGTCGGGTCGTTACATTCTCTCCCACTTAAACATACATTCGTCCTCGAACGTGCTGAGAACTATACTGAAGTAGTCTGAACTTGCTGTTTAACTTCTCATGCACCTCTCCGTGCTACCACAACTTAGCTGAGCACGTTGGCTCGATAAATTCTGAAGATATTCCCTTTTATTCAAGCAAATAAGCCTCAGACCCCAATTCCAACATCCGGAATTCTATGCCAGGCCTATTCCCAACATACGATCACCGTATCAATCACTATACGCTGTACTCAAACATGACTGCATAACTCTGCTGAATTCACACTTTGCATCACTTTACTCATAGGACCACAATAACATTTCCGTTTGAATTAATCAAAATTCCACGAATCCGATTCTCCCATTACACCTCATGACCTACATAGGTCTTACTCTAACTATTACAATACCGCCACGACGGATGAGATGCCAAAATTCATAATCAACTGCCGAGTCAACCCATCATCGAGTCTATACTTATAACAAGAAACATTACCACATTCTAAACTAAATAATGATCTTCGCTTCTTAATATACTTCACATAATCAGATTGCACTGATCCTAAATTCCACAATCTCATCTTACCCAGTACGAACTGCTCAGGCAATAAGCCACTCCTAATGCGATCACAAGTCTCATATGAAGCCACAATGTGCCAATAGGCCACCAATCCAAACACAACACAACCAGGAAATCGAACTCTAAAAGGAATTACCTAACCCCCACACTAATACGAATTTTTCTTAGAAGATAGGAAGCGAAACAAACAAAAAAACAGCATATAGAAAAAATAGACTCGACATCACACTGTTGCGGACCCGATCTAAATAACATACCCATGGCGGCGTGCCACCCGATCCACACATAGATCTCACATAAGGAGATTGCACTTCGAGCTAACTCTGCTCATTACAATAAAAATATCGAATTTTGATCGTGAGCGCGCCAAGTGCATAATACTATCCATGAGAAAACACATAGCGCTATAGGCTACAAACTCAAGCACAACTGAGGTGCGATACAAGATCTGAATCTCAAGAGCCATTCTTCTCACGTTACATCATCGCCACGTGGAACCTCAACACATAAGAATTTACCAAGCCGTCTCACAACTCATATGGTGCAATACACCATTACCTAGAATAGCTGATGACAAAATAACACCCCGACTGTTCCTCCATAGGGAACACTCACTGAAGCGAACACAATTGGCCCGATATAAAGCCCTGTTCACATATAAATCAATCCACCGATCTCAAGCTGATTTCTGATTCCATCAACTTGGCCAATGACCTTTCAAAGGTCCATAGTAACTCCCCTTTGCCTCATATCACGTAATAATAACCATCATAACCGGAGCAACCTCCTCAGTTCATAACCCAATATACAAAGTGCCCTCCAGCCATAAATTCTCAAATTAATGATATTAACACAATCATCATAATTGGTTTAAATCTTTAGCCAATCAAGTGACTACATGTCACACTTATACAATCTTCCCGTGGGACGCGCTCCTACAATCTTCCGAAATAAATAAGGGGTTTGTACATCTAAATCACCAGACGCACTAACGTTGAAAAGTGATCCAGAATCATTAACCAGGATGCAAAACCTCTTCCAAAACACACCGATCTCAGGTGACACTGAGGACAATACCAATTTACTCTAATCATTCAAACCTTTCCTTGCTCATCCGAGCCCTTGACATCCTTGTTCACACCGAACTACAACCTTGATCCTCACTTCGCATTTCCATACCTCTCACCGCACCGAACGTGCCAATATACGATAGGACATGATTTTTCATCATAACTCCGAAATCATTAATATTTTCACATTTCATCATATTAGAACCTTGCACTTATCTCACTTCAGGAGAATCATAGATATACACATGCAATTTCCCATAACTGTAGAATATGAAAATCGGCAAGTAGTGGTCCAAGCTGCTATAGCCTTTCTGGAATCCGCTTCCACTTAACAAGCCATAACAGAAGAATGCCCCTGATAAATCACGATGGCCGACAGGCCTCACACGTGCCTCCACAAATCATACACATAACTTGATCACGCGGACCGAACTGACCACTAGCCCCAATATGCCAATTCACTATGGCTAATCAATTTACCTTCTTCCAATTCCTCCTTGCTTGCCTTAAAAATAGGACTAACTCCATCTACACTTACCCCGAGTGTCCTTGAATCACGAGACTAGGCTGTCTCAATTCCCACGAACTTTTTCATAACACCCAAATGCTACACCACAAGCCAAACATCTCGGAACATTCTGGGCACCTTCTCATAAGCTGCTACAAAGCTTGATTCTTAACTGTACCTACAAGCTCAACATCATTAGGCACCACACTCTACCTCTTGAATTCACTAGGACTGTTACGGAGAGCCACCCGCTTTGACTTGGTCCCGCATATAATAAACTCCATGAATCTTCTAGCACATTAATACCCTCTCAACGAAGCACCTGGCAGAACCACTCCCCTTCAAACCCGCTTCTATACAAGGCATAAATTCTGAATCTTTTCCCAAGTTCGAACATGAGCCCATAAGGCTAACCATAACACATCCTTAATAATTCCTCTGCTCAATGTACTACTTATGGTCTTTCTCGTAGCTGAATCAATCCATCAATATGCTAATAATCAGAAATCACGCAAGTAGTTAATCATACAGCCCAATCATAAGCGGTGGGACTCTCCCACTTAGCTTGAAGCCATCATTTTACCATTCTTGAGTTCCCCGACCTTTTTACCTCTTATTTGCATAACCTCGCGCCATAAGTTATCAAAATTTCTCGAAATCTCCCTATAAATCCCCATCTTTCATATTATGAATCATCAACAACATTCGCACGGCCGATCCCTTTGTTGAGCAACCAATATAATTCTTTGCAGAAGCTTCGCCAACCACGCGACCGCTAACCTGCTCACGGGGAATAACCCACCTAGGGGAATCACCTCCCGACATCTTCCTACGCCGCTGCACGGGGTACATTCAAGATGACACCAATAGCCCGTCCTGAGTCCGAGCTCACCTTCTAACTGCACAAGTCCATTCACCCCTTGCGGACATCAATTAAATGTGCGACGACATCCTTCCAAATTCAAGGTTATGCTGCACCCTCCTCCATTTCAAGCAGCTCCTTTTCGCCATATCAATCATTAGCCGCATAATAGCCCATACTTCACATCATACCCGTAGGCTTCAATCACCAATCATTAAATCCCTAATTCGATCTAAACTCGCTTTAAGGCGCGTAGTCATCCTACTACCAAGCCCATATGCAACCTTCGCCACTCTCCCACTTTGGCGGAACTCATCTTTTTAATTAACCCTCGACCTTGCTCCTCATACTAGGCCTTCCAGAAGTTTTAAACACCACCTGACACTTCCCACATGTCCTTTCTCATACTTTACTGCTCATTTGTTGCTTTAAATGAAATCTATCTTCGTGGCACTTGAATCCACCATTGTTGCTAAGTTTAAACCTTTCCAAAGTTCATCTTTATCAATCCGTCAACATTAGAAATTCTGATCCGATCTTAAACAACTGCACCATGCGATATCTGACAGTCGTAACTCCAATACTAGTTCACAATATCCTGCCATAAAGGCAAATTGTAGCAAATTATAACATCGACAAACTTTGTACGTCCAATTAGGACGACAGTACCCCAATGTAGAGAAGAACTCCACCACGCTTGCAATTATCACGTTTCATTACTTCCACCAGTCCACTTCTGACCATTCTCTGTTTGTTTGACTTTTCCCTGTCGGGAATAAAATATTGAATCCCTTAATTACATACTGAGTAAACCTCCCTTCAATTCATTCACCGCTTGACACGTGGGCAAATGTCCCACCATCACAACAACACTGCGGAATAATTGCTCATAAGCATGATGGCAACTTGTGCCTAGCCTCAGGATTCTTAGGAGTTCTGTTACTGAGCTAAAACAATAGAATATCCCTCCATAATGCGACTACCATAGTCCAATCAACTATACGGGGAAAATCATCCCGCACCAAATTCGTAGTGCCATTACAATCCTTCAATTTTCAATTTATAACAAACGCTCGTATAAGATTAAATACGAAGAAATCAAAGGCATAAGGCTCAAAGGAATCGAACAGCACGAAAAGGAAATCAAGAAGGGAAGTACTCCTAATAGCCCTGTAGCCTCCCGAGGATAAGTACAGACGTCTCCGTATCGATCCGCGAGACTCTACTAGACTTGTTCATGGCTCGTAAGACCGACAGGAACCTAGTGCTCCGATACCATGTTGTCACGACCCAAAATCCACTAAGGGTCGTGGTGGCGCCAGACACTGCCGTTAGGCCAGCCAACTCAAATACTTAACTAAATCTCATTTTAACACTTTGGGAAAACATTTCTTTTATAAGTTTTAAACAAGACTTAGTGTATTCTTCTGAATAAATAAATAAAATACTTAAGCAACTTTTAAGATTTCCAAATAATCCAAATACATCCCCAGAAATCGGTGTCACAAGTACTTGAGCAACTACTGATAAGAGAATTAAAATACAACATCCGTCCAGAATGCAGTGGACGGAAAGTAAATACAGTACACTGGAAGGGACTACCCTAGCTGCGGTCGCCTCGAATGATGCAGCTCACCTAGTCCCAAAAACATCTGTGCTGCTACGCCCCGTAGGTTGCTAGAGGTATGTATACCTATGCAACAAAAATGCACAGAAGTGTATTATGAGTACGTAATTAACGCGTACTCAGTGAGTGTCCCGCCTAATCCCGAAGGGGTAGAGGTGAGATGGTCAAATCTGACACTCTCTAATCGTCCAATGATTATTTATCGTCAATATACATATTAAACAGTGGATTTATTTTATAAACATGATTCTAATCCAGCTAGAGGAAATAAGTAAACACGTAATTCCTTCATAGGTAAATTTCCATAATTTCTCTCTAAATATATTCCAAATATTTTTAAGCCACCAAAGGGCAATAATAACTTAATGAAGTTCAAGACAACAGCACAGACATGCGCAAATCATACCAAGGCGACGGCCCTATCCAACAGAAATAAATGTGCACTTGTTGAGGGTCGACGACACGCCTATAGATGCATCTATTAATCTGCCGAGGCATTCGGCCAGTTCCAAATTAAACACACACAGACAGACAATCAGTCAAGAAGTCAACCGGGAGCAATCATCCAAGAAAGGCCAATTCTCTTTAACAATTTGAGAAAACGAAACTTAAGTCTTTTTAGAAATCCATTTATCAATTTAATGTGATCTATTACCCCGCTCGCGAATTATTGATGCGACGTGGTCAACATAAAATAAACAATCATCCTGCTCGCGAATCATCCATGCGACGCAGATACACATAAGATACACGCTCAGATAGCCAATTAGAATTTTATTAGGGAATAATTATCCAAATAAAACCAATTCTCTGCTTAACGATTTAGGAAATGATGTTTAATTTCTTATTAAATTCGTTTACTAATCAAGGATTATTTAAACAATCCAAGTCATCGACGGTTCATAATTATTTCAAGGATAACATGTTGATGGGTCCTAACTACCCGGACAATAGCATAATAGTAGCTACGTATGGACTCTCGTCACATCGTGCATACGTAGACCCCACAAATAGGAGCACATAACCAATCACTTCACCTATGGGGTAAATTCCCCCTCACAAGATTAGAAAGGAGACTCACCTCGCTCCGAAGATCCACAACCGGCATTCTACATTCTTCCGAAGACTTTCACCAGCGCACAATGCCTCCAAAACTAGCCAACGATCATATAACTCCATTAATATATGCTCAATTATACTTTACAACCCAATTTACAACAATTCCTAACCCCGAACGAAAAGTTGACAAAAATGCCCTGGGGCCCACGTGCCTAGAATCCGAAATTTCTCGAAGATAAAGGTTACCCATGACCTTAGGAACTCAAGTATACAATTTTCTCTAATTTCCATATCCAAAATCATGGATAAATTCCAAGATTATAATTTTTCTAGGTTTTCAACCAAAACCTCAATATTTACCCTAATTTCCATGCTTAAAGCCATATATAATTGATATATTCAACTCAAGAGTGGTGGGGATAACTTACCTTAACATAGATGACGAAATCCATCTTTGAAGCTCTCCAAAAATCGCCCCCAAGCTATGAAAAAATTGGGGAAATGAACCAAAACCCCGATTTAAAACAAGTCCCTGCCTTCAGTCATTTCCGCTTCTGCGGAACTTTTACCGCTTAAGCAGTTCCGCTTTTGCGGTCAAAAACTGCTTCTGCGGTCCTGGGCTCAGCCCCCTTTTTCCACTTCTGCGATCCTCTCTTTTGCAGATGCGGTCCCACTTTTGCGGAACCTTGACCGCATCTGCAGTTCACGACCCTTCGAACGAATCCGATTTTGTGGCTCCCTCAACCGCTTCTGCGGGGCTGCTTGTGCTGTCCCATTTCCGCAGAAGCGGAAACACCAACAACCAGATCCTTCAGCCTTCTTCAAAATTTCATTTTTGATCCGTTAACCATCCGGAATCCACCCGTGGCCCCCGGGACCCCAACCAATCCTATAACACATTACGGACTTGCTCGAAGCCTTATCACATCAAACAACGCTAAAACCATGAATTACACCCCGATTCGAGCTTTATGAAATTTGACCTCAAATTTTGCACACAATTCATATTTACACTACGGACCTACTCCAACTTCCGGAATCAGATTCTGACCCGAATATCAAAAAGTCCACTTCCGGTCAAACTTCCCAAAAACCTTAAAATTTCTATCTTTAGCCAAATGGCTTCAAAATGACCTACGGACCTCTGAATTTACTTCCGATCATGCTCCCAACTCCAGAATCACCATACGGAGCTATTCCAGACTCGGAATCCCAAACGGACATCTATAATGCTGAAATACACTTCAAGCGAAACATAAGAAATTCCTTCTAAAATGCTAACTTCCACAATAGGCGCAAAAATGCTCCCGGGTTATCTGAAACCCAATCCGGGCATACGCCCAAGTCCGAATTATCATACGAACATGCTGGAACCTTCAGATCCTGATTCCGAGGTTGTTTACTCAAAATACCAATCCTAGTTCATTCTTTCAACTTTAAGCTTCTCAAATGAGAGTTTTCATTTAAATTTAACTCCGATCTTCCTGAATTTAAATTCCGACTATGCGAACAAGTCACAATACCTGAAATGAAGCTTCTCATGGCCTCGGACTGTTGAACGATGTGCTAGGGCTCAAAATGACCGGTCGGGTCGTTACATTAGCCCAAGCGTTGTCTCGCATTTGCGAGACTGGCTTCGCAAATGCGAAGCCTACAGTTCAGTTCATACCAGCAAACTTTAAGTTCAAAAATGTACCCCGTGGCCTATCCAGAACTCACCCGAGCCCTCGGGGGCTCCAAACCAAATATACAAACAACCTTAAAAATATCCTACGCACTTATTTCGTGCGACACAATATCATAAACATCGAATTAAGCCTCAAAATCCATGAATTCTTTCAAACTTCATAAATCATCAAATATTTTCCAATTTTGGTCTGAATCACGTCAAATGGATTTCGTTTTTTACCAAATTTCACAGAAATATCTTAAATCATATATAAGACCTGTACCGGGCACCAGAACCAAAATACGGGCACGATACTAACATGTTCTAATCAAGTTTTGTTTCAAATTTCCTTAAATAATTTCAGAAAAGAATTTCTTTCAAAAATTCATTTCTCGGGCTTGGGACCTCGGAATTCGATTCCGGGCATATGCCCAAGTCCCATATTTTCCTACGGAACCTCCGGGACTGTCAAATCATGGGTCCGGGTCCGTTTACCCATAATATTGACCATGGTCAAATTAATTTATTTTATAGTCAAAACTTATAATTCTTCACACAGTTTCTCATTTAAGGTTTTCGGCTACGCGCTCGGACAACACATGTAAATCGAGGTGGCTCTAAATGAGGTAGTCAAGGCCTCGGAGACATAGAATTCAATTTAAAACAAGTGATGACCGCTCGGGTCATCACAGTTTGGTACAATGCAATCAGTTTTTTCCCTTGAGGAAATCATAATTTTCACTTGCTATGACGGAAAACAAGTTTGAGAATATGTTTTTTTTTCTTTTGACTTATTTTCCTGAAAAATATTTTCCAATGTTTGATCCGAAAGTGAAAATATTTTTTTTAATATTTATTAAAAATTGATTAAAATGTATAAGTTAGCTAGAATAGTAATATGGAATTAAGAGTTGTAACACTTTGGGTGGAAAATATTTTCCTTAAAACATACTTTCTTACAACTAAATACAGGGCATTTGCATCTATACCCGCTTTTTGTGCCACATTTCAATCTGTGCCCGCTTTGCATAAAAAATTACAAGCGTACCCACTTTTTTGCATAACTTCAACACACGGGGCTGAAGTAGCAAAGGCAATCACACAAAACTTCAGCATTTTAGTAGCCGAGCCTGAAGTTCATCTCTAGAGCTGAAGTTTTTGTTTTGTAACTCGCGAACTTCAGCTCTAGAGTTGAAGCTTTATTTTATAAGTTTTTATTTTGTAACCGGAAAACTTCAGCTCTAGATGTTGCAACTAGGAAACTTCAGCTCTAGAGCTAAAGTTTCTATGTTGTAACTAGAAAACTTCAGTTCTAGAGCTGAAGTTTGCCAGTTATAAAATAAAAACTTCAGCTCTTCTATGTTGTAACTAGGAAACATCAGCTCTAGAGCTGAAGTTTCTATGTTGTAACTAGAAAACTTCAGCTCTAGAGCTTAAGTTTGCCAGTTAACTTCAGCTCTAAAGCTGAAGTTTCTATGTACTAACTAGAAAACTTCAGCTCTAGAGCTGAAGTTTGCCAGTTATAAAATAAAAAATTCAGCTCTAGGGCTGAGATGTTGTAACTAGGAAACTTCAGCTCTAGAGCTGAAGTTTTAATGTTGTAACTAGAAAACTTCAGCCCTAGAACTGTAACAAACATAAACAATTCTAACGAACTGAATGATATAATTCAACAAGTAGCAAAAACTGAGGAATATAACCTGAAAACTGTAACCTAATTAACTGTGGTAGTAGACGTCAAAAATGCAGTAAAGCAATACTAATGCACTTACAATTAATGAGTAGAGATGAAATAGGATCCAAGGAAGTAGTAGGATTACAATCTGCTTTCCTCGCATGGGCCACTAAACTTAGGAACCTACAGTAGTGAGCATATTCTTACTTGTTGATGCTTGTTACTTGTAAGAAGAAGAAGAAGAAGAAGAAGAGAAGGGGAGGAGAAAGGGAGGGAAGCTGAAGTTTTTTAAAAAGTGGGTACGGGTGCAAATAGAAAGATAAAGCGGCTACAGGTTAAAAAGGGGCGCCGAAATAGGGCGCCCCGCGCAATTTTTACACTAAATAACAAGAAGACGAATTATTTTTCTGAAGACATTTCTCCAATGAATTTTGAATTCTACACGTGAAATTCCAAGACTTAAAGGAAAAGCAAGAAGTTCAATCTAGAGACAGCACTATAACTTAAAACTTTTGTTTTGTCTCTGATGCAATCTTTAACTCAAATTGTGAGTCCAGCTAGTACTTCTGGATGTGGCATCCTGTTTCCAAAAGCCGAACACAAACATAAAACTAATATCACAAAAATAAATAGGTCAAGAAATTAGACAATATATTCTTCGTCTTGAAAGAGCTGGCCAATGTAGGCTTATATAAAATTGTGATAATTGCTTACCAATAAAATCAAGTGGAAAATAGTAAGTCAAATCCGCTTAATAAAATTATACATCGTTTATGCAGTATATATATATATATATATATATATATATATATGTGTGTGTGTGTGTGTGTGTGTGTGTGTGTGTGTGTGGACGGGATTTGCATTCATTTTTCATTTTTCAAAACCACAAAAACATATGAAGCGATTTTCAAACACCTTTTCTTCTCCAAAACGATTGGTAAATGATTTCTAACTTATTTTCTTCACTCCTTAACATCTTTTAACATGATTTCAACTTAAAACCAAAGATTTTAATGGGAAAAATTGGATGTTTTGTGTAGAACCTATGTTTTTCAAAAATTGGGGATTTGGACCTTGATTTGAGATCCGATTTCAAAACAAATTATATATTTTGGTTCGTGGGGGAATGGGTAATCGGGTTTGTATTCGAAGGTTGGGTTTTGACCACGTGGGCCCTGGGGCAATTTTTGACTTTTTGGGTAAAACTTTGGAAAACTTATTTTCATGCATTCGGGTTAATTCATTTAGCCTTTATTGATGTAATTAAGTACCTTGTGACTAGATTCGAGCGGATTGGTGGTAGAATCAAGGGGCAAAGATATAAATGAGACTTGAGTTGTGTTCAAGGCATCGAGGTAAGTGTTTGGCCTAACCCTAGCTTGAGGGATTAGTAGTTGAGTCATAATTACTATTTGCTACTTGTTGAGTACGACGTATAGGCATGATGACGAGTATCTATGCGTTGGTGTCGAGCATGACCATGAGTCTTAAATTGATAGTTGTTGTGTTCCTGAATGACAATTCGGATGCCTTAATTGATGACTCTGGATATTGAGTAAAGATTTAGTTTATTCTCGTGGATTTTATTTATGCTTGAGTACTGGTGTTTATGGAGCTAAGTAGGAGTTGAGCTATCCTTCAGCCCGAGACTTTGAGGTAGCCTGCTGGCGTCCGCAGGCCTGGCATCTCTTCTACCAGTTTTTATGTTCTGTTGTCATTTGTATTCGAGACAGACTATATTCCTTTCCTTCAAACATTTATTTGTACTAAATACTAGATAGTTTGTGGATGTTGTGACACCATGTTCTGGTTAGAGGCATGAGTTGGTTTTCAGGATTTTTTGGTTTTATACTTTATTTAAGACTTCTGCTAAATTTCATATTCTGTTGTTATTCAATTGTGTATTCCATGTTAAATTAATTAGGTAAAAAGGGATTAGAAAGAAAAAGGGTTAATGATTTCTAAGATCGTGGCTTGCCTAGCTTCTACGAGTACGCGCCATCACGACTTTTGAGGGTGGGAAATTTGGATTGTGACAAGTTGGTTTTAGAGATCTAGGTTACATAGTTCTCACAATTCACGGTCAAACTTAGTAGAGTCTGAGGGATCGGTACAGAGACGTCTGTATTTACCCCCAGAGGCTACAAAGTTAGGAGAAGTTTCACATTTGTTCTTTCTTGTCGTGCGATTTGGTTTCTCAATGCTAATTGAATTTCTATTATGTTCTTTTGTAGATGGCAAGAACACGCACTTCCTTATCTACCGATCAGCAGTCCGAGCCCCCAGCAGCTCCCACTAGGGGCAGAGGGCGAGGCCGAGGCCATACTAGGGGCCGAGGCAAGGGCAGGGCTCAGTCCAGGGCAGCACCACCCGTAGCGGAGCCTCAGGTTGATTTGATGGCAAGGTTCTAGCCCTAGCAGTTCCGATGGGCCCAACTCACGTCCAAGAGGGGTTTATTTCCTCCCTAGTCCTTCAGGATGCTCTGGTCCTTCTAGTAGGCCTAATGGAGAGTGTCACCAGGGCAGGTTTACTTCCTGTAGCACCAGCCGTCTCAGGCTGGAGGAGGAACCCAGTCTCCTACTACTCGCACTTCAAAGAAGGTAGCTCCTCAGATTCAGACTCCAGCGGCTTAGCCAGTTGGAGCAGTACAGCTGGGTGTGGTAGCAAAGACCGGCGATGGTGCAGCCATATCTACCGATGCTTTATGGAGATTGGATAGGTTCACTAAGCTCTTCACTACTACCTTCAGTGGTGCATCTATCGAGGATCTCTAGGATTATCTACATAGCTGCCACGAGGTTCTTCGGAACATGGGGATTGTAGAGACCAATGGGGATTATTTTGCTACATTCCGTATATTTGTATCCGCCAAGACTTGGTAGAGGGATTATTGCTTAGCTAGACCAGCCGGGTCGCCAGCCTTGACTTGGGAGCAGTTTTTAGTGTTGTTTCTGGAGAAGTTTCCCCCTATTACCCAGCGAGAGGCCTATCGAAGGTAGTTCAAGCGAATTCATTAAGGATCTATGACTATCACCCAGTATGAGACCAGATTCATAGATTTGGCTCGCCGTTCCCTTGTTATACTTCTCACTGAGAGGGAGAGATTGAGACGATTTATTGATGGACTCATTGAGCCGGTTCTTCTCCAGATGGCTAGAGAGACTGGGGGTGAGATATCATTCCAAGAGGCGGCCAATGTCGCCCGGAGGATTGAGATAGTATTATCATAGTGGGTGGTCATGGAGTAGACAAGAGGCCCCGTCATTCACGCAGATTCAGTGGTACCTCGTCTGGAGGCAGAGATTCATATGGTAGAGGCCATCCTCCTAGGCCTTCTAATCAGCACTTCAGGTATCTCACGGTGCTTCAGGTAGTCGTGGTCCTCAGATGTAGTACTCTGATCAGTAGTTCTACAGTGCACCACCAGCACCTATCAATGCACCACCGCTTCAGATTTTCCAGGGTCGTCAGCCTCAGAAGTCGAGGGCTTGTTATACTTGTGGCGACATGAGGCACATTGCTAGGTATTACCTTCGCGCGCCAGGTGGCTCTCAGCATCAGAGTTCCCGAGCTATGGTTCAGGCACCAAGTGTTCCAAAGCCCGCCCAGCTAGCTAGAGGTAGGGGTAGAGGTGCTAGAGGTGGAGGTGGAGGTACTAGAGGGGGAGCCAAGGCTGCTAGAGGTAGAGGTCAGCCAGCAGCAGACCGACCCAGAGATGTGGTTCATGGTGGTGGGGCCTAGCCCCGATGTTATGCCCTTCAGGCCGGGCCTAAGACTGAGGCTTCAGATGCAGTTATTAGAGGTATGGTTCTAGTTTGTGATAGAGATACTTCAGTGTAATTTGATCTAGGGTCTACGTATTCATATGTATCATCTTATTTTGCACCGTAACTGGTCATGCCTAGAGATTCATTGAGTGTTCCTGTTTATGTGTCTACACCAATAGGTGATTCTATCATGGTCGATCGAGTCCATCATTCTTGTATTGTGGTGATTGGGGGTCTTGAGACTCGTGTAGATTTGTTGCTTTTAGACATGGTTGACTTCGATATTACATTAGGGATGGACTGGTTATCACCTTACCACACTATCTTGGACTGTCATGCCAAGACTGTGACCTTTGCTTTATTGGGTATGCCTCGTTTAGAGTGGATAGGTACCCCAAGTCATTCTACCCAAAGTGTTATCTTATACGTGAAGGCTCGGCGTATGGTCGAGAAGGGTTGTTTGGCCTACTTGGCTTATGTTCACGATTCTAGTGCTGAGGTCCCTTCTATTGATTCTATGCCTATTGTTCGAGAGTTTCCTAAAGTATTTCTTTCAGACCTAGCGGGTATGCCACCCGACATGGATATTGACTTTTGCATTGATTTGGCTCCGAGCACTCAACCCATTTCTATCCTACCATATCATATAGCCCCGCCTGAGTTGAAAACGTTAAAGGAACAGTTGCAAGACTTGCTTGACAAGGGTTTCATTAGACCTAGTGTTTCGCCTTGGGGTGTGCCAGTGTTGTTTGTTAAGAAGAAGGATGGGTCAATGAGAATGTATATAGATTACCGGCAATTGAACAAAGTAATAATCAAGAAGAAGTATCCGCTGCTGAGGATTGATGATTTGTTCGACCAGCTTCAGGGTGCCAAGGTATTTTCCAAGATTGACTTGAGATTTTGCTGCCATCAGTTGAGGATTAAGGCATCCGATGTCCCTAAGACAGCTTCCCGCACTCGGTACGGGCATTATAAGTTCTTAGTTATGTCATTCGGGTTGACAAATACCCCAGCAACTTTTATGGACTTGATGAACCGAGTGTTGAGGCCTTATTTGGATTCGTTCATGATAATCTTCATTGATGATATATTGATATATTCCCGCAGCCAGGAGGAGCACGGGCAGCACCTTAGAGTGTTTCTTTAGACTCTAAGGGATAGTCAGTTTTATGCCAAGTTCTTTAAGTGTGAGTTCTGGCTGAGTTCAGTTGCATTTCTGGGTCATGTTGTATCAGCAAAGGGTATTCAGGTGGACCCAAAGAAGATTGAGGCAGTCAAGAGCTGGACTAGACTAGCATCAGCTACAGAGATTCAAAGTTTCTTGGGATTGGCAGGCTACTATTGTCGATTCGTGGAAGGGTTTTCATCTATTGCAGCCCCGATGACCAGATTGACCCAGAAGGGTGCCCAGTTTAGATGGTCGGATAAGTGTGACGTGAGATTCCATAAGCTCAAGACAATTCTACTACGGCACCGGTGTTGGTTTTGCCCACAGGTTTAGGGCCTTATACAGTTTATTGTGATGCTTCTCGTGTTGGGCTTGGTGCAGTGTTGATGTAGGATGGAAAGGCCATTGTCTATGCTTCGCGGTAGTTGAAGATTCATGAGATGAACTATCCAGTTCATGATTTGGAGTTGGCAACCATAGTTCACGCATTGAAGATTTGGAGGCATTATCTGTATGGCGTGGCATGTAAGGTGTTCACTAATCACAAGAGTGTTCAGTATTTGTTCAAGAAAAAGGAGTTGAATTTGAGGTAGATGAGGTGGTTGGAATTGTTTATAGATTATGATATCACCATTTTATATCATCCGGGAAAGGCCAATGTGGTGGCCGATGCTTTGAGTAGCAAGTCAGCCAATATGGGCAGTCTTGCTTATATTCCGGTCATTGAGAGGCCGCTTGCCTTGGATGTTCAGGCTTTATCCAATTAGTTCGTGAGACTGGATATTTCTGATCCCAGTCATGTGTTAGCTTACACGGTCGCTCGTTCTTCATTATTCGAGCATATCCGTGATTGGCAGTATGATGACCCCCATTTGTGTGTCCTTAGAGACACGGTGCAGTATGGAGATGCCAGGCAGGTTACCTTAGATGATGATTGAGTTTTAAGATTGCAGGGTCGAGTTTGTGTGCCTAATATGGATGGGCTCCAAGAGTTGATTTTAGAAGAGGCCCATAGCTCCTGGTACTCTATTCATCTGGTCGCAGCAAAGATGTATCAGGATTTGCGGCAGTATTATTCGTGGCGCAGCATGAAGAAGGATATCATTGCATATGTGGCTCAGTATTTGAATTGTCAGCAGGTTAAATACGAGCATCAGAGGCCTGGTGGTTTATTTTAAAGGATTGAGCTTCCCGAGTGGAAGTGGGAATGGATCACTATGGACTTTGTCACTAGAATCCCGAAGACTCGGAAAGAGTTTGACGCAATATGGTTCATTGTTGATAGGCTGACCAAGTTAGCACATTTCATTCCTGTGGCAATCTCCTATTCTTTTGAGAGGTTAGTTGAGATCTATATTAGGGAGATTGGTTGCCTTTATGGTGTGCCCATATCTATTATTTCAAATTGGGGTATGCAGTTTACCTCACGCTTCTGGAGAGCAGTTTAGTGAGACTTAGGCACACGGGTTGAGTTGAGTATAGCATTTCATCCCCAGACGGACGGTCAGTCCGAACGAACTATTCAGATTTTGAAAGATATGCTCCAAGCTTGTGTTATTGACTTTGGAGGTTCGTGGGATAAGTTTTTGCCCTTAGTAGAGTTTGCCTACAACAACAGCTACCAGTCGAGTATCCAGACGGCTCTTTACGAGGCTTTATATGGTAGGCGGTGTCGATATCTAGTTGGATGGTTTGAGTCGGGAGAGGCTCGATTGTTAGGTATGGATTTGGTTCAGGAGGCCTTGGACAAGGTCGGGATTATTCAGGATATGCTTCGTACAAGTCAGTCCAGGTAGAAGAGTTATGCAGACCGCAAGGTTCAAGATGTGGCTTTTATGGTCGGTGAGTGGGTATTTCTCCGAGTGTCGCCTATGAAGGGCGTGATGAGATTTGGGAAGAAGGGCAAGCTTAGCCCTAGATTCATTGGTCCGTTTGATATTCTTGATAGAGTGGGAGAGGTGGATTATAGACTTGAATTGCTGCCGAGCTTATC
Organism: Nicotiana glauca; assembly: GCA_026770625.1. Taxonomy (NCBI): domain Eukaryota; kingdom Viridiplantae; phylum Streptophyta; class Magnoliopsida; order Solanales; family Solanaceae; genus Nicotiana; species Nicotiana glauca. The sequence goes on along the minus strand of MU757364.1, from coordinate 58,819 downwards.
AGTCGTGCATCTAGTGTTTCATGTGTCCATGCTTCAAAAATATCACGACGATCCATCCCACGTGTAAGATTTCAGCACTGTCCAGTTGGACAAGGACTTGTCTTATGAGGAGGAGCCGGTAGCTATTCTAGAGCAGTAGATTCGTCAGTTGAGATCGAAGAGTTTTCCTTCTGTTCATGTTCAGTGGAGAGGTCAACCTCCTGAGGCATCGACCTGGGAGTCCGAGTCTGACATGCAGAGCCGTTATCCCCATCTTTTTCCCGACTCATGTACTTCCTTCTGATGTACGTTCGTGGACGAACGGTTATTTTAGAAGTAGAGAATGTGATGATCCAAATGGTCCTCACTTGTTTTAAATTAAACTCTATAGCTTCGAGGACTTGAAAACCTCATTTAGAGTTGCTTCATTTTGTGTGAGCAGTCCGGCGCATAGCCGAAAAGCTTAAAAATGAAAATATGTGAAAAGAATGATAAATTTTGATTATAAAATGAGCTAATTTGACTATGTTCAACATTTTGGGTAAACGTATCCAGACCCATGATTCGATGGTCCCGGAGGGTCCGTAGGAAAATACGGGACTCGGGCGTATGCTCGGAATCGAATTTCAAGGCCCCAAGCCCGAGAAATGAATTTTGAAAGGAATTTTTTTTTTGAAATTTGTTTAAGGAAATTTAAAATGAAACCAGATTAGAACACGATGGTATCGGGCCCGTATTTTGTTTCCGGTGCCCGGTATAGGTCTTATATATGGTTTAAGTCATTTCTATAAAATTTGGTTGAAAACGGATATCATTTGATGTGATTCGGACCTAAATTGCGAAATTTAATACGCGATGAAGCTTGAGAAAAGTTCTTGAATTTGAGGTTTGATTCATTGTCATTGATGTTATTTTGGCGATTTGATCACACAAATAAGTTCGTATGATGGTGTTGAGTTAGTACATATGCTTGGTTTGGAGTTTCGAGGGCTCGGGTGAGTTTCGGGTAGGTTCCTGGATGTCTTAGGCTTAAAAATCACAGATGTTGCAGGTTCAGAGAAATTGCAGATCTCTGAACCCATTAGTGCGGTCCATGAGAAATCGTGTGCGACCGCGGAAGGGGCAGTGCAGCCTGCGGTTGACTTCGTGAGGAGCACGATGGAAGAACTGTGCGCCACGGTCCATTTTGTGCGGTCCACACAGGGCTTCTGAGACTGTGTACCCTCGGGAAAGGGTTGTACGGCCACGATCTGTTTTGTGCAGTCCGCACAGGGGTTCTAAGATATAAATATATATATATATATATATATATATATAT
>MU757364.1:35239-56582 GCA_026770625.1 Nicotiana glauca | reverse complement strand
GGGGTCGTGATATATATATATATATATATATATATATATATATATATATATATATATGGACGGGATTTTCAGTCATTTATCATTTTTCAAAACCCTAAAAACATAAGAGGCGATTTTTCAAACACCTTTTCATCTCCAAAACGATTCGTAAGTGATTTCTAACTTATTTTCTTGACTCCTTGACATATTTTAACATGATTTTAACTTAAAATCAAAGATTGTCATGGGGGAAATTGGGTGTTTTGGGTAGAACCTAGGTTGTTCAAAAATTGGGGATTTGGACCCGGATTTGAGGTCCGATTTTAAAACAAATTATATATTTGCGTTCGTGGGGGAATGGGAAATCGGGTTTTGGTTCGAACCTCGGGTTTTGACCACGTGAGCTCGGGGGCGATTTTTAACTTTTTGGGTAAAACTTTGTAAAACTCATTTTCATGCATTGGGGTTAATTCATTTAGCATTTATTGATGTAATTAAGTACCTTGTGACTAGATTCGAGTGGATTGGTGGTGGAATCAAGGGGCAAAGCTATAATTGATACTTGAGTTATGTTCAAGGTATTGAGGTAAGTGTTTGGTCTAACCCTAGATTGAGGGATTAGTAGTTGAGTCATAATTACTATTTGCTACTTGTTGAGTACGACGTATAGGCATGATGACGAGTATCTATGCGTTGGTGTCAAGCATGACCATGAGTCTTAAGATTCTTGTTAAGAGTGGATTTTGGTTTCCTTATAATTCTCTTGAGATTCTGCTTTCTCTGTTATTCCCCGGGGCATGTTCCTCTCTCATTTAAACTGTTTATTCTTGTTTATTTTCCGTTGTATATATATATAACTACACAGGTTTATCTGGAGTCTGGTCCTAGCCTCATCACTACCTCGTCGGGGTTAGGCCAGGAACTTACCAGTATATGGAATGGTTGTGCTGATACTACACTCTGCACTATGTGCAGATCCCGGAGCAGCATTTGTCATCAGCAGTAGATCGGGAGCTATATTTTAGTCCGAGACTCTGAGGTAGCCTGCTGGCGTCCACAGACCCGATGTCTCTTCTACCAGTTTTTATGTTTTGTTGTCATTTGTATTCGAGACAGACTATGTTCCTTTCCTTCAAACACTTATTTGTAGTAAATCCTAGACAGTCTGTGGATGTTGTGACACTACGCTCTTGTTAGAGGCATGAGTTGTTTTTCAGGATATTTTTGTTTTATACTTTATTTAAGACTTCCGCTAAATTTCATATTCCGTTGTTATTCAATTGTGTATTCCCTGTTAAATTAATTGGGTAACAAGGGATTAGAAACAAAAAGGGTTAATGATTTCTAAGATCGTGGCTTGCCTAGCTTGTACGAGTAGGCGCCATCACGACTCCCGAGGGTGGGAAATCTGGGTCGTGACAAACGGGATACATTGAAATACAATAAAAAAAAAGGCAGTGAATTCAATGAAATACATGGAATACAACGAGATACATTGAATTACAATGAAAAAGAAGAAAGTGAATACAATAAAATACATGAAAATACAGCATGATACATTGAAAATACATTAAAATATATTAACAGAAAATCAAGTTGCTCAGCCCCAAACTCCGTTGTCTTTATTCAAGAACAAAGCCTAATTTTCGACGGATCCGCCATCGAGTAATAACTCTGAATCTCACTATTCCCAACATGTATGTATATGCAGCCATTGGAGACCCTATACCAAAGATAGCATGCATAGCAAAATTTGACGTACCATTAGCAGAAGTTGATCGACGCGATTGCATAGTGGGATGCCGATTATTTGTTCAAGAGTACTCTTTTATATAATAAAATTGGAAAAATAGCTAAAAGGACAAGGGAAAAAGATTAGGTCCAATTAGCAAGCAATCGTCAAGCAGGTCGGGTTCAGCTCAATAGAGAAGAGAACGTCGAAGCAGAAAAGCTTCAGTTCCATACATTGTTCCTGGTGAAGTTTTAATTTTTTGTTTAATTCACTCTCCTAAAATTATGTGTTTTGCTTTTTATAGCTTCACTAGGTTGTACGACTATTTGATTTGTCATTAGATTCATTATGACGTATGTGTACAATGAGAAGACAAGAGATTCAAGGTTCTTGGTAATGGATGCAAACTCCCCTAATCAGAGAAATTTAAGGCTCAAAACAGGGAATAAGAAAGAGAATCGCTTGTATCAAAGTAGAGAGAGAAAGAAATAGTATAAATGAATAGCGTATTTAGTGGCTTAGGGGTAGGAGGTAACCAAAATTAGATATTTTGCTATAAACATTAAAAGATATCTATAGAATATAATATTTAAAATGGTATTTATTTAAAATAAATTAGGTATTAATCTTTGCTATAGGAAGTAAAAATTCCTATAAAAGAAAATTTCATAAAGCACTATATTTTAGTGGTAATTAGCTATCTATAGATACCATTTGCTATATTACGGATTGTAGATACGTTTTCTATTGTTATAAGATGTATTAGATGTCTTTAAGCTACTGTATTCATGAATACAGTAGCAAAAATAGGCGTGAATCAGGCAAGTCCAGCTAATCAGTTGTTGTATTTGAGTGTATTCGACTGTATTCATGGTGTGAAACATATGATTATAGCTGGATAGATTATTGTATTCGACTGTATTCACGGCATGAAATAGGGGATTACATTATTTTTAAAAAGAAAGTGAATCAATTAACATAATAGACTGCTAATATAATTCAACAAACTCAATTACAACACACAAATTTTGTATTTCCAGTTATAAAAACGACCCGACTGATCGTTTTGAGCTCTAGCGCGCTGTTCAGCAGATTGAGGCCATGAGCAGCTTCAATTCAGGCATTATGACTTGTATGCGTGGTCGGAATTGAATTTTGGGAAGTTCGGAGTTGACTTGGAGAGGAAATTCTAATCTCGGGATTCGAGGGTTCCAATAGGTTCTTATGATGATTTCCGACTTGGGCATGCCCGGATCGCATTTTGGATGACCTGGGAGCATTTTGGCGCCTATTGTGGAAGCTAGCATTTTGAAAGAAATTTCATAAGTTTAGGTTGAAGTGAATTTTAGTGTTATCGACGTCCGTTTGAGATTCCGAGTCTGCTGTAGCTCCGTATGGTGATTTTGGTGTTGGGAGCGCAATCAGAAGTAAATTTGTAGGTCTGTGGGTCATCTTGGAGTCATTTGGCTAAAGATAGAAATTTGAAGGTTTTTGAGAAGTTTGACCAGAAGTGGACTTTTTGATATCGGGGTCAGAATTTGATTCTGAAAGTTGGAGTTGGTCCGTAATGTCAAATATGACTTTTGTGGAAAATTTGGAGTCAATCTGACGTGATTTGATAGGTTTAAATATTGAAAGTAGAAGTTTGAAATTCTAAAGTTCATAAAGCGTAGATTGGAGGTCGATTCATGATTTTAGCATTGTTTGATATGATTTGAGGCCTCTAGCAAGTCCGTAATGTGTTTTGGGACTAGTTGGTATAATTGGTTGGGGTCTCGGGGGCCTTAGGTGGATTCCGGGTTATTAACGGATCGAATTTGGAGTTTGAAGAAGAGCTGAAGTTGCTGGTTGCTGGAGTAACTGCACCTGCGAGATTAGGGCCGCAGGTGCGGAGCTGCAGAAGCGGCCATATGGTCGTAGATGTGGTATTGGCGGGGGAGAGCTTTGACCGCAGATGCGGTCATTTTGTCGCTGATGCGGGAACGCATCTGCGGAAGAGAGGGCGTAGAAACAGAAGGGGCTGGGAGCTCCGGACCGCATAAGCGACATTTGGTCTTGCACCTGCGGAACCGCAGAAGCGGTCAAGTGACCGCAGGTGCGGAAAGTGCTGGAGGTAATGGGTGTTTTAAAACTGGGAGTTGGCCCAGTTCTGTCATTTTTCTCTTGGCTTGGGCGATTCTTAGAGGATTTCAAGAGGGGGTTTCGTCATTAAATCTCAAGGTAAGCTATCTCTACTTATTATGAGTTAAATACAATAATTATAAACTTGGGGTTTGAGGGAAAACCTAGAAAATTGGTATTCTTGGAATTTGACCACGATTTTGGGTATGAAATTGAGAGTAAATTATATGTTTGAGTTCGTGGGTTTATGGGTAAGCTTAATCTTCGAAAAGTTTCGGAATTCGGGCACGTGGGCCCGAGGGTGATTTTGTCAACTTTTCGATCGGGGTTAGGAATTGTTATAAATTGGATTATAATGATCACTTGAGCATATATTAACGGATTTGCATAATTATTGGCTAGTTTGGAGCATTGTACATCAATTTGAGTCTTCGGAAGGGCATGGAAGGCCGGTTATGGATCTTCAGAGTGAGGTGAGTCTTATTTCTAAACTTCTAAGAGGGAATTGTCCCCATAGGTGAAATAATTGGTTATGTTTTCCAATTTGTGGGGGCTACGTACGCACGAGGTGACGAGAGTCCATGCATAGCTACTAATATGTGTATGTCCGTGTAGTGTAGGACCCAAAAGCATGCTATACTTGGAATATTTGTGATCTTAGTGACAGTTGAATTTCTTAAATCCTATCAAATTGGTAAATTAATTTCTAAGAGGATTAAACTTCATTTCTTAAACCATTAAAAGAGAAATGGCTTTTATTTGGATAAATGTTCCTCGATAAATTTTTAATTTGTTGTTTGAGCATGTATTTCTATGTGTACTTGCGTCGCATGTATGTTACGCGAGCAGGGTGATTGTTTATTTAAATTTGACCGTGTCACATGTATGATTCGCGAGCGGGGTAATAGATGCATCTATGGTTCGTGTCGCTCGTCCCTCGGCAGTGCACATTTTACATTTATATTGGATCGGGTCGTACGTCCTCGGCATGAGTTGCGCATGTTTGAATTACTTGTCTTGAGATCTATTGATATTTCCATTTGCTTTCCCGACTTGAGATAATTGTGAATTCGGAGACTTTTAATAAAAAGGAACTTCTACCTGTTTAGTAATTCATTTGAATCTACTGCTGTCCTTAATAAATCCGTGAGTCATCGCTTTAATAATATTATTATTTTGCCATTAGTAAGTGTCGAAGTTGCCATCTCATCTCTACTTCTTCGAGATTAGGCGAGATACTTACCGAGTACACGTTTTTTTCGTACTCATGCGACAATTGATGATGTATTTCTATTGGCCCATTGGGCGTAGCAGCATGGGCGACCCGGAGATTAGGTGAGCTGTATTTCCTCGAGGCGACCCGCAGCTAGTATAGTCTCTCTCTCATAATTGTATTTACTTTCTGTCTAATTGTGTTTCGGACAACTGTTGTACTTTATTCAAATTCTTAAAAATTGCTCATGCACTTGTGACACCGGGTTCTGGGATGGTTAAGAAGTATTTTGTATAAATTGCTTATCATTTAATTTGAATTGAAGCGATTATATTTTATTTGGTAATCTTGGAGGAAAATCATTGATTTCAAGAGTATTAAAATGAGAATTTAATTAAGTATTTTGGTTGGCTTTCCTAACAGTGGTGTCCTGCGCCATCACGACGCTTAGTGGATTTTGGGTCGTGACAACATGGTATCAGAGCGCTAGGTTCCTCGGGTCTCACGAGTCATGAGCAAGTTTAGTAGTGTCTCACGGATCAGTACGGAGACGTCCGTACTTATCTTCGGTAGGCTGCAGGGCTGTTAAGAGTACTTTCCTTTTTTATTCCTCATCATGCGGTTCGATCCCTAGAGGCTTATGCCTTTAATTCCTTCCTATTCGATCTTATGCGACACACACTGCTTGTTATAAATCGAGAATTGAAGAATTATAATGGTACTACCGATGCAGTGTGGGGTGTTTCTCCCTGCATAGTTGTCTGAGCTATTATCGTCGCCTTCTGGAAGGGTATTCCGTTGTTCCAGCTCGGTAGCAGTACTTCCAAGGGCTTTGAGGCTAGGCACAAGGTGCCATGATGCTATGAACGATTGTTTTGTAGTATTGATATGATGGTAGGACGTTTGCCTACGTGTCGGGGCAGTGAATGACTTGAAGGGAGGTTTACTTAGTACATGCTCTAAAGATTCGGTATTTATTCCCAGCAGGGGAAAGGCAATCAGAGTAAGAATGGTCAGATGTGGGCTGGTGGAGGAATGAGACTTGGTATTTGCGTGCGTGGTGGAGTTTCCTTCTATGATGAGGTATCGTTGTCCTAATTGAGCGCACTAAGTTCGCCGATGTTATGATCTTCTACAATCCGCCTTTGGGGTAAGATATTGTGAAATAGTATTGAAGATGCAGTGGTCAGATATCTCACGGTACGGTAGTTCAGGATTGAATTAGTGTTTCTAATGTTGACGGTACGAGAAAAAATGATCTTCGTAAAGGTTTAAAGTTAGCAATAATTGTGGGTTCAAGTGCCACGAAGATAGATTCTAATTAAGGCAACAACTGAGCAGCAAAGGATAAGGAAGGACATATGGGGAGTGTCAGGCAGTGGTTAAATTTTCTAGAAGGCCAGGTATAAGAAGCAAAGGTCGAGTAGTCGACTAATGGGGTGAGTTTCGCCAAAATGGGAGAGCTAGGAGTGATTTGGGAAATTTTAGTGATTGTTGATTTGGGCCTAAATATTAATTTGAAGTATGGGCTATTGTACGGCAGGAGATTTGATATAACGCAGAGGAGCTGCTTGAAATGAAGAAGGATACAACCTAACTTTGAGTTGGAAGGATGTTGTCGCGCACTTAATTGATGTCCACGAGAGGTGAATGGTATTGTGCAGCTAGAGAGTGAGCTTGGCCTCAGGATGGGTCATTAATGTCGTGGTGATTGCGCGCTGCATAGCAGCGTTGGAAGACGTCGGCACGTAGATTCCACAGGTGGGATATCTCCAGTGAGCATGTCGGTGGTCGCATAGTTGGCGAAGCTTCTGCAAAGGGTTCTATTGGCTATACAGTAAATAGATCGGTCTTGTGAACGTGGTTGATGATTCGGGGTATAATAAGAGTATTTTACAGAAAGATTCCGAGAATTTTGGTTGTTGATTGCAGAAGGTTATGTCAACAAGAGATGAAGGATCCTAGTGAATTCCATAATTGTGTAATAATAGCTTCATGCTAAGTGGGAAAGTCCCATTGCCTATGATTAAGGATTGCCTGGTTAACAACTTGCGAGGTTTCTGGTTATTAGCATAGTGATAGGTCAGTTCAGCTACGAAAATAAAGTAAGTAGTAATTCGAGCAAAGGAATTGTTAGAGGCGTGCTAAGGTTGGCCTTATTGGCTCATGTTCAGACTTGGGGAAGGATTCAGGATTTACGCCTTGTACATGTGGGTTTCAAGGGAAATGATTCTATCGGGTGCTTCGTCGAGAGGGTATACAGGTGCTAGAAGATTTATGGAATTTATTATATTCGGGGCTAAGTCAGAGCGGGTGGCTCTCAGCAACAGTCCTAGTGGATTCAAAAGGGCAAAGCGTAGTGCCTAGTAATTTTGAGCCTATAGGTACGGTTAAGAATCAATCTTGGTAACAGCTTATGAGAAGGGGCATATAATGTTCTATGATGTTTTGACTTACAGTGTAGCCTTCGGGAGGTATAAAATGGTTCGTGGGGTTTGAGACAGCATGGTCTCATTATTCAAAGTCTCTCGAGATGAGTTCAGATGGAGTATTCTATGTGTTGGATGGAGTTATTATTATTTCTAAGGCAATCAAGGATAAATTGGAAGAAGATAGATTGATTAGCCATAGTTGAATTGGCATATTGGTGGCAGTGATCAGTTCCATTAGTGTGATCAAGTTATGCAAGTGATTTATGGGGTACGTGTAAAGTTTGTCGGCCGTCGTAATTGATGTTATTCAGAAGTATTCTACTGTTATGGCCGCTATGCATAGGCGGACTCCGGAAGGGGTTGTGATAGCTTAGACCACTACATAGGGATTTGCATATTCTACGGTTATGAGAGTTCACCCGTGTGCTGCTATGGTTCTCCCGAAGTGAGATAAGTGAAGAGTTTTATATGATGAAGTGTTAACCCATTTGTGGTTACGGATCTATAATGAAAGATCGTGTTCTATCGTATGTTGGCATGTTGGGTGCAGTGAGTGGTATGGAATTCGAAGAGAGGATCAAGGTTGTAGTTTGGTGTTGACCAGGAAGTCACGAGCTTGGATGGGATGGGAAGTAGTTTCAAGGTTTAAAGTAAGTTGGTATTGCCTTCAGCGACACCTGAGATCGGTGTTTGTGAAAAAGGCTTTGCATCTCTGTTAAGGATTCTTTGTCGCTTTTTAGCGTCAGTGCGGCCGGTGGTTTGGATGTACAAACATGTTATCTATTACGGAAGGTTGTGGGAACGTGCCCCACAGGAAGGTTGTATAAGTGTGGCATGTAGTCACTTGGTTGGTTGAAGAGTTAAACCAACTATGACGATTGTGGTGATATCGTTGATTATGGAATTGATGCCTGGAAGGCACTTGATTTATTGAGTTGTGGACCGTGGATGATTACTCCGGTTATGATGGTTGTTCTTATTTGTTATGAGTAAAAGAGGAGTTATTATGGACCTTTGAAAGGTTATTAGCCTAGTTCAGTGCGATCAGAATCAGCTTGAGGTCTGTGGATGGATTCAAAGGTGAATATGGGCTCTATATTAGGCCAGATGTGTTCATTTCAGTAATGCGCTCCTTATGTAGGAGTAGTCAGGGTGTTATTTCGTCGTTAGATATTTCATGTAATGATACATTGCGTCGTGTGAGTTGTGAGACGACTTGGGAAATTTCTTATGTGTTGAGGTTACGCGTAGAGATGGTGTTATATGAGTAAAATGGCTCTTGAGATTCAGATCGTATATCGTACCTTAGTTGTGCTTGAGTTTGTAGCTTATGCCACTATATGTCTCCCCGGGGATGGTATTATGCACATGGCGTGCTTGTGACCGATATTCGTTATCTTGTTGCAAGGAGCAATCTAGCTCGGTGTGTACCTCGTTATGTGGATTTAATGTGTGGACCGGGTGGCACGCCGCCATGGGTATGTTGTTCGGATGGGTTGTGCGCCGCAACAGTATGATGTTGAGTACAGTTCCTCATGTATTTTTATGGGTTTTGTTTCCTCCTTTCCTGAGAGGAACTTATATTAGTTGTGTGCCCACATCACATGCATGATTCGCGAGCGGGGTGTCTGTTTATTTATATTGATCGCGTCGCATATATGATTCGTGAGCGGGGTAATTAGATTTCCTTTATGGAGTTCGTTTTCCTTTTGTATCGCATTCAAATTGGTAGCCTATTGGCACGTTGTGGAATCATGTAAGACTTTCGATCATGTCCGGGGTGGCTTATTGCCGGGCAGTTCATACTGGGGGAGACAAGGGTATTGGATCTAGGATCAGTGCAACCGGATCATGTGAAGTATATTAAGGAGCTAAGACCATTATTTGTTCAAGATGAGGTGATGGTTCTTGACAGGAGTATAGGCCCAATGATTTGTTGATTCGGTAGTTGGTTATGAATTTCTATGCATCTCTTCCGTCGTGGAGGTATTGTAAAAGTTAGGACAAGACCTATGTAGGTTATGAGGTTCCATGGCAGCATCAGATTCGTGGAACTTCGAAGTGTTTGATCGGAGAATGCTATTGTGGTTCTTTGAGTAAAGTGGTGCAAGATGTGAATTCAGCTAAGATATGCAGTCATGTTTTGGTGTTGCGTGTAGTTATTGATACAGTGGGCGGATGATGGAACAAGCCTGGCAGAGAATTTCGAATGTTGAAACAGGCCTGACCTTTTGATAAGATAGAAATTTAAAGGTTTTTGAGAAGTTTGACCGGAAGTGGACTTATTGATATCGGGGTCGGAATCCAATTCCAAAAGTTGGAGTAGGTCCGTAATGTCGAATATGACTTGTGTGCAAAATTTGGAGTCAATCGGACGTGACTTGATAGGTTTAAAAATCATAAGTAGAAGTTTGAAATTCTAAAGTTCATAAAGCTTGGATTGGAGGTCAATTCAAGATTTTAGCATTGTTTGATATGATTTGAGGCCTCGAGCAAGTCCGTAATATATTTTGGGATTGGTTGGTATGATTGGTTGGGGTCCCGGTGCCCTCAGGTGGATTCCGGACGGTTAACGGATCGAATTTAAATTTACAAGAAAAGCTAAAGTTGCTGGTTGCTGGTGTAACCGCACCTGCAAGACTTGGACCGCAGGTGCGGATCCACAGAAGCGGCCAAATGGTCGCAAATGTGGTATTGGCAGGGGACATCAGGGACTGCAGATGCAGTCATTTTGCTGCAGATGCGAGACAACATCTGCGTAAGAGAGGGCGCAGAAGCGGAATAGGCTGGGAGCCCCGGACAGCAGAAGCGGCATTTGGACTCGCACCTGCGGAACTGCAGAAGAGGTCAAGTGACCGCAGGTGCGGAAAGTGCTGGAGGCAGTGGGTGTTTTGAAATCGGGAGTTGGCCCATTTCTTTTATTTTTCTCTTGGCTTGGGCGATTCTTGGAGGATTTCAAGAGGGGGTTTCGTCATTCAATGGCAAGGTAAGTTATCTCCACTTATTAGGAATTAAATACATTGATTATGTATGGATTTTGACATAGAAATTAGTTAAAACTTGGGGTTTTAGGGAAAACCTAGAAAATTGGTATTCTTGGTGTTTGACCATGATTTTGGGTATGAAATTGAGAGTAAATTATATATTTGAGTTCGTGGGGTTATGGGTAAGCTTAATCTTCGAAAATTTTCGAAATCCGGGCACGTGGGCCTGAGGGTGATTTTGTCAACTTTTCGATCGAGGTTAGGAATTGTTATAAATTGGATTATAATGAGCACTTGAGCATATATTAATGGAATTGCATAATTATTGGCTAGTTTGGAGTTGTACATCAATTTGAGTCTTCGGAAGGGCATGGAAGACCGGTTATGGATCTTTGGAGCAAGGTGGGTATCCTTTCTAGCCTTGTAAGAGGGAATTGTCCCCATAGGTGAAATAGTTGGTTATGTGCCCCTATTTGTGGGGGCTACGTACGCACGAGGTAACGAGAGTCCGTGCGTAGCTACTAATAAGTGTAAGTTCGGGTAGTCTAGGACCCAAAAGCATGTTATACTTGGAATATTTGTGATCTTATTGACAGTTGAATTTCTTAAATCCTATCAAATTGGTAAGTGAATTTTTAAGAGGATTAAATTTCATTTTCTTAAACCATTAAAAGAGAACTGCTTTTATTTGGATAAATGTTCCTCGATAAATTCTTAATTTGTTGTTTGAGCATATATTTCTCTATGTACCTGCATTGCATGTATGGTACGTGAGCAGGGTGATTGTTTATTTAAATTTAACCGCGTCGCATGTATGATTCGCGAGCGGGGTAATAGAGACATATATGGTTCATGCCGCTCGACCCTCGGCTGTGCACATTTTTCATTCATTTTAGATCGGGCCGGACGACCTTGGCATGAGTTGCGCATGTTTGAATTGCTTGTTTTGAGATATATTTATATTGCCATCTGTTCTCCCCGACTTGAGATAATTATTAATTAATGGATTATGAATCTGGAGACTTTTAATAAAGATGAACTTCTACCTGTTCAGTAATTCATTTGAATCTACTGTTGTCCTTAATAAATCCGTGAGTCATCGTTTTAATAATATTATTATTTGACCATTAGTAAGTGTCGAAGTTGTCATCTCGCTCTACTTCTTCGAGAATAGGCAGGATACTTACTGAGTACACGTTGTTTTCGTACTCATACTATGCATGCTGTGCATTTTCTTGCATGGGTACATGTATTTCTATTGGCCCATTGGGCGTAGCAGCACGGGCGACCAGAAGACTAAGTGAGATGTATTTCCTCGAGGCGACCCGCAGCTACTATAATCTCTCTCTCAGAATTGTATTTACTTTCTATCCAGTTGTGTTCCGGACAGCTGTTGTACTTCATTCAAATTCTTCAAAATTGCTCATGCACTTGTGACGCTAGGTTGTGGGATGGTTACAAAGTATTTTGTATTAATTGCTTATCATTTAATTTGAATTGAAGCGATTACCTTTTATTTGGTAAACTTGGAGGAAAATCATAGATTTCAAGAGTATTAAAACAAGAATTTAATTAAGTATTTTGGTTGGCTTGCCTGACATTGGTGTCCGGTGCCATCTCAACCGTTAGTGGATTTTAGGTCATGACAAATCCCATCGCGAAAAATATATTTATTGGGACGAGATTATATCGAGGTCCTTAATGCTATATTCCAGCTCAAAGTCGACCCGCTTACAGGAAACTCCGAATGGGTCGTCATTGAACAAGACGAGGCTTCAGGAGATGGTAATACAAAACAGCTTCTTGCAAATGCTTCGTACCTTGACATGCTGAATGATACTCGAAGAAATAAAGCTTACAGGGAAGGGGCTGATAACACCATAACCAAGCCGTGCCATGTTCTTGATATTGGGTATTCACTACATTTTCCTGATAATGTGTTTATTTAAAGGCGTGTTTTGCTTGGGCCAAAAATGGTTTTGGGAAATGTCTTTGCTAATAATTGAGCTTTTACTAAAAAGCCAACACCTTTAATTTATAATAATGGAATCAGCAGAAATCCAAGACCTAAGCGGAAGGTTTCTTTTAAGCTCTTTTTTTCCAAGACTATAATTGTTGCGGCCAAACGCACACGCAAGTATACGCGGTCGTCAAGTAATAAAGTGAATAAAAGTCGGATGTCGAATCCGCGAGGACTTATGATCAACTATTAACTAAATTAGACTATCCTAATTATCTATACAGAAATTAAACCAAGAAGTATTTGTTTCTAAACTAATTAAAATAAATAAAAACAAATAATGAACTTTGGACAGAGAAGGAGTAGATTATTATGATATAAATGTAATGAAAACGATCTAGGGTTATGGGCTATCTAACATTCATATTGTATTCTTCAATTGAATTGACTAACTAATATATCTAGTTTATTGATTGACAGGGTTAATATTGCTTATAAGAATCTGTCGAGTTTTTACTAGCTATTCAAGCTAACCTAACTCCTATATGTCTATGGAATTAGAATCAACAAGAACATATTGATAATTCCTATAAATCAACCAAGCAAGGAAATTAGGTATATGTCTATCCTAACCGCGAATCCGTTCCCTGATGCCAAGGTTCAAGAACTTGCTCTACTCAATCCTATATGTGTGACGATCCAAAGGGTCATCACTTGTTTTCTCATTCGTTCCGTGCTTCCGAGGCCTTGAAAACCTCACTTATAGTTATCTCGATTTGCGTGCATAGTCAGGGCGCGTAGCCGGAAAGCTTTTATGTTTTAAGTATGTGAATTCTGCGAAAAATTTGAAAAATTTTGATATTAATATGATTGAAGTTGACTTTGGTCAATATTTTTGGTAAACGGACTCGGACCCGTGATTTGACGGTCCTAGAGGGTCCGTAGAAAAATATGGGACTCGGGCATGTGCCCGGAGTCGAAATACGAGGTCTAGAACCCGAGTAAAAGAATTTTTCTGTTAAATTATTTTTCTGAAATTATTAAGAAATGGAAATGAATATTGATTAAAATACTATGGTATCGGGCTCGTATTTTGGTTCCGACGCCTGGTGGAGGTCTTAAATATGTGTTAAGCGCTTTCTGTGAAGTTTGGTCGAAATTGAACGTCGTTTGACGTGTTTCGTACTATAAGTTCCAAGTTTGAAAGTGTATGAAGTTTAGAAGAAAAATCATGAGTTTTGAGGCTTGATTCAATGATTTTGATGTTATTTTGGCGGTTTGATCGCTCGAGTAAGTTCGTAGGGTGTTATTGAGTTAGTGTGTGTGTTTGGTTAGGAGCCCTGAGGGCTCGGGAATGAATTGGAGGTGGTTCGGGGTATTTTTACACTTAGGAAAGGATTAGATTTTTGCTGCATATTTACACAGACAATTTGTTCTTCGCGAACGTGGCCACAGCCTTGCGTTCGCTGTGCTTTGAAGTTCCCCTCCTTCGCGTTCGGGTCATACCTATCGCGATCGCGTATGCCAAGTTCAAGGCCCCCAAGAAGTTCCTTCTTCGCGTTCGCATCCTTCATCTCACGAATGCGTAAGTTAACCAGTCTACTCAACGCGTTCGTGTAGGTCTCCCTGCGTTCACGTAGTGACAAACCCCCTTTCACCGCGTTCGCAGTTCGCCTATCGCGTTCGCATATAATAGTCCCTAGACACCCAGCATTTTTTTCTACGTGTTCGCCTTCCCTTTCACACGTTCGCGATGTATTGCCCAGTTTACCCTTCGCGAACGCGGCCCCTTTCCCACGAACGCGAAGGGCAATTTTGCCAAACGAATTTTTAAGTAAAAAACAGAACCAGTGACGGGAAAAACATAATCCTTCACGAGCTCTTCCTTCTCCAAAGTCCTGGGGCGAATTTTAGAGCACTTCTTCATCAAAACTTCTTGGATAAGCATTGTTTAACTTGTTTTCTTCAATTTCCTTCATTAACTACTGAAATCCCAGCCCTAAATCATGAAATCAAGGTAGAAATTATGTGTTTTGGGTAGAGTTAGGGTTTTGAGAATTTTGGGTGATTCAACCTCAATTTGGGGTCGAATCTTAAAACAAATTATATATTTGAACTCGTGGGGTTATAGGTGACTAGGTTTTTGTCCGAGCCTCGTGTTTGGACCATGTGGGCCTGGTGTCGAATTTTGGTATTTTTGAAAGAAGGCTAGGAAATTCATATCTAGTCTATGGGATATTGTCATTGAGCCTTTATTGATATTATTAAATTAATTATGCCTAGATATCATTATTTCGGAGTTGGATATCATTAGCTAGCGTTCATAGGCCGAAGTCCCTTTCTATATTTTCTGTTTACATTGTACCGAGATACGCATTATGTATTTTCTATTCGGACTTGTTTGTAGCACTCTTTAGAGATTCGTGAGATAGTGACTCCAATCTTGGGTAGTGAAATGTTAAACTTCCGCATTTTGAATTTTCAGTTATCCATATTTTAAAAGACTTCCGCATTTTTTTAAAGGCTCGTTATTTTATTATTGTTGTGTTGTTATCCGAAGTTATTTAGATGTTTGGCTTGCCTAGCTCCAACAATAGGCGTCATCACGACCCCCGATGGTGAAAAATCCTGTTCGTGACAATATGCAATCTAGAATTCACACTTTCGAGTTCAATTCAAGATTCATAGATAGTATTCAATTGGTGATCAAGCAATCAAATAATTAAGTGCAGGATTAAATAAATAAACCAATATGATAAACTACGAAATTAAAATCAATATCCGAATAACAATAGTCATGAAAGAACCACAACCAACGTGAAGTTTAGCTCCACATAGACATGGTAGCAAAATAACAAATCATACAAAGATACATAAAACTTACTAAGTTTGAAGGAAGAAAAGATGAAACTTGACCTCCACAATGGCTCTATGCTTGTGTTTTCCTCTCAAAAACATCCTCCCCCCTCAAAATACCGTTTTCCATGTATATATACCAATTAGGGTTTGGTCCAAACAATTATACCTTCTCCAATATGAAAAAGGACACTTTTTCCGGGTTTGACTAGCGCGATCGCGCTAGTCCTCGCGCTAGTGGCCCTGTGTTCAGCCTGACGAGCGCGATCGCATTATTCACCCTGTCCCGTTTCGAATTTGGAAAAACGTGAAATATGAAAATTATAGCCCTTTGTGTTAGCTTCCAACCATATATTGTGGAGTCAAAATGGAGTTCTGAACAAAATATTATATCTATTTTACTAGACAGTGCGCGATCTGCCTACATGAGTCTTTATTTGCTTTAACTATCATCTGTTGACTCCCAAACGTGATGCCGGCTTAATTCCTTGAACTTTTACTTAAACTTTAAAGATCCAAATCACTTGAATTCATTCCATAACATCTATATAGCTCGGAATCACTCCTACAAGGCATAAAACATACAGTTAGTGCAAGACACTAGCAATTAAAGCACAAACTCAATTAGGCATAAATATAATACAATTTAGCATTAAAACATCAAAAATGTAAAGTAAGTAATGCACTAAAAATATGGAATTATAGCCAAACATCAATAATAGATGAAAAATTATATATGCCTTAGTGATATATAAAGTATCCTTCGGGGATGCACGTTTGGTTTGGACGGTGGTCATCCATAGGGATGACCTGGGATCGAATCCTCCCTCAATGCCTTCTGGGTTGATCCTATTGGAAAGGGCTTGCCTAGTACGGTTTACAGCCCCTGTGTGGACCCAGTGCGCACAAAATGCTCACTGAAGGGCAGGGGTTGTGGCAGAGACGGCTGCAGGTTTCCCCTCTTATCCAAAAAAAAAGAAGAGGGAAAAAAAATAAAAAAATATATATATATAGTAGTGCAATGTGTCTCTTTATAGAGTTCAATGTGTCCTTTTTTCATGTGATGGAAATGAGCCTGTTTTGGTTGATTGAGATAAAATTTAGGATAATCTACGAGGTATGCCTATTGAAAACACCAGTTAACATCATATATAGCTAAAATATTTATTTTAGTTTGTGTACTTATTTTATAAATTTGTTTTACCATATATACCTACTTCATAAATTTATGTTACCATGTATACCTACTTCATAAATTTATGTTTCCATGTATATTCCTTTTGGTATGAAAGAAAATATTTTTCATGGAAAAAAAGTAATTTTATCAATTATTTTCCCTATTTTGGTAGGTGAGTGAAAAATAAGTGATACAACACTCATTTTTCATGAAAATATTTTCTAGGAAAGCATATTCCCCATGGAAAATATTTTACTTCATACCAAACACACCATAAGTGGCTAATTAGAATCTAACGCGAATTCCGATAAATCTTCTTTTAGTTTTCGCTCTCTTAAATGGCTATATAGAATCCCACATTAATTGGGGTTAAACTCTTCGGTCAGTTCGGATTTGGATAAGAGTGTATATGGAAGAGAATACTTTCAGGCAGCCTAGAACTGGCCATGGGTCTTCCCGGACAAGAGAGAAACACTACTTGTTGATATGATGGGTGATTATGAGTTTCTACATGCTTTTTACCATTAGCAGTAACGTTACGAAGGCTTGGAACAATAGCTATCGTCATCTGAAGTTATATATTGCTATAAGTATACGAGCTATGGCTTTGCAAAACAGCTTATTAAATAAAAGGGTTTATCCATTTGTGACAAATCATAATTAACGCTTTACTTCTTGTGGTAAAAATTAAGAACAATGACGCTATATGTTAAAAGCAGGATTTTGGGAATTAAGATGTTTCAAATTTTCCTTTCATAATGATGATATTCTCAATTTAATGTAATGATTTCCAATATAGAATCCAAGTTTAGGAAGGAGAAGGATAATTTCCAAACCAGTCCAAGTTAGTTTAGGAAAAGGACTTTTTACAAACCGAATAATAGCTTACGTTGTTTCTAAATTATTCTAAATGATCACTTTAGTTTTTTTCTTTATTTTTCTTCTCATTTAGAAAACCTATTTTCACTTTCCTAAACCTTCTCAAACTAGAATTAGGAAAATACGGAAAATCCTAGTCCAACTAGGTTTATGTTAAATAAATAACTATAAATAACCTACTTCGTAGTCATTTAAAACCTATCAAAACTTCTGCTTTTGGTTTCCTTCCTAGTTTTCATTTCCATCAGAGTTTTAGTAGCCAAATCCCAATAACTAAGTGTGTGAATAGCCATGGCAGTTTACTTGCCTTATTCTCACGAACAAAGCATCCATTTTCCTTTTATCCAAAATAATGCTCGAGTTTGTCACGTACAATCATCAATCAAACAGCGCGATGCACCTATCTACATAAGTTGGTCGTTTCCTCCTCAGGGATATATCAAGATAAATACAGATGGCAGTTTTATGCCTAATTCAGGACTAGCAGGGTTCGGAGGTATTGCACGAGATGACAAAGGAAGATGGATAGGTGGATTCTACGGCCGACTTAGCGTGAAAGCGACATCAAGTATCACACCGGAGTTGTGGGCCATACATGGCGGGCTGACTCTTGCAAAAAACTACAACTTGAAGAAGGTTCTTATCGAAACCGACTCAAGCGATGCCTTAATGTTGCTAACCGTGGCGGATAATGTCACTGAAAGTCACCCCGATCGTGTTCTAATGGAAGAATGCAGGAATCTCATATCCAAACTTGGAATAACTCTAATCCATACTCTGAGACAAGGAAATAATTGTGCTGATCATTTGGCGAAGTTGGGAAGAACGCAGAAAGAAGACTTGGTAATATTGCATCGCCCACCACATTCTATGCAGCAATTGCTACTTGCAGATATGGCTCACGTAGCATATGCTAGGTATCCGAAGCATGTAACCTAATGAGAAGCCTAGGACAAAAATATTGTGAAGTTGTAACATTTGTAAAAATCGAAAAGGATTTAATAATTTGAAATATATTTTTTTGAATGACGAAGATCATTACGAGTAATCTTTATTCTTCTCTATTTTTTCTGACATTTTCTTTGCTCATTTGCATTAATTAATTCATTATACTTTACCTTGGACTTATAGACCAGAAGGACAGGAAATAATAAAAGGAGCACAATCAGAAGTTGTGCGGTGAATACATACAGGTCCAAAGTAAATCCAACATAATAATTTATAGGTGCGGCAGACCAAAGTTAATCCAAAAGATATTCATGAAAGGTTCTTGGCATACACATAGGTTTTCTTCTATATTCAGCCGCTCATACACCAAAGATATTCATGGAAGGTTCTTGGCATCTACTAATGCTTCTTGGCAAACTTAATTGGCTAAAGAACTGCAAACCCAAAACAACCAATAGAGCAATATAAAGTTCCTAAATACGGCTCTTGAAAAACCCTAACTTGATATCAAGTAGTAGTATGTATTACGCGTCCATATTCATCAATATAAAGTTGTCCAAAGTTAATCCAACAGAATAACTTATAGGTGCGGCAGACCATCTCGATCCCAAACTGCCATCAAGAACACAATTCTTACCAATAGTTAACAAAGTGCTGAAACTCATTTCTGGTGTTTGGATTATCCCATTCCAATGACTCCCACCATTCTTTACCACTTGAATGTATAGCAATATCTTTTAGAGTTGAAGGAATGGTAAATTTCTCATCTTCCTCTTCAGGGGAAGTAAAGAAAGGCAATTGCCTTAACTTACCACATTCCTTTATTGACACTTTCTTGATTGAATTGAAAACCATTTTTCCATTGCATATGCTTTTCAGTTCTGGCAAACACGATAAGTATATCCTTGTCAATTTAGGGAGGACGACGATTCCATCATTTTCATCTCCAATTATTTCCTCTATTTGACTACAAGAGAGTACATATATTCTCTCAAGATTTTGCATTTTTGAGCATAAACAAATTGGAAATAGCTTCTTGATACAGTGACATCTCTCGATTCGTATAATTCTAAGGCAAGAAAAGATATCAGCTAGTGAAACTGAATCTCTTAAACTTGCTTCCCACTCATCAAAAATGCCAATGAAACTATGCAATTCGAGAAGATCAAGATGCTCGAGAGAGTGAAATAAGACGGACTCTTGTCCCTCTTCTATCCTCATAAGGTACTCTAGTTTATTGCACCAACGAATTTTGAAGTACTTTAAATCTTTAGAATCATAAAGACGCGGTAAACAATCTGAAAGACAGCCACTAAAGATATTGCAGCTCTCAATTTTCAAGTGCTCGATGTCCCGTGGAAGCAATAACACTTCATCTTCTTTTCTAAGTCCGTAACACTTGACTAATTTATCGAAAAATATGTTATGATTGAATTGGATTTGTGTCATTGGTCCTAAGCCATCATATTGACCTACTAAAATATGTTATGATTGAATTTCCCTATCGGTATTTTCTCGAGCCAACGCATTGCATGCACATTAAGGCATTTGAGGTTGAACAAAGTCTCAAGGGCTTCAGGCAGAGTTTGAATCCCAGTGACACTCAAATCCAATTCCTGTAACACCTTGAGTTTTTCCAAAGTTGGCATTATTGACCCTAGATTCCAACAAAATGCAAGCAAGAGAGCACTGAGATTTTCCAAGTCGGATACAGAATCAGGCAACTTCTCAATGCAAGTGTGACTTAAATCAAGAACACATAACGCCTTCATGTGCTCGAAGAAAGAATCTCGAATTTTCCATAAGAGATAATTCTGCTGCAACATTAAGGTTGTTAGCTTAGGACACTTTGCTGTTGTTCCTGCTGTAATTTCAGCTATCTTGTTCCTCATTAGAGATACCTATTAGGAACTAAATATTAGACGACGAATATAACTTTCCTTAAGATCTATTATATAACATTAAGAATATAAACTAAATACAGAAGCGTACGTGAATCATGAGTATTAATAAAATTATTCAGTCATACAGTTATTGATCTTTCAAACCAAGGCGAATGAATTCATAATCATACGTCTGGATTGGAGACCATCACCTTAGTGTTTCATTATTTACATAAAAGCACATACTTTATGAGGTGTCCTAGGCCGATTAAACTTTACCCTTCACAAATTACTTTTAATTTAGGCAAAAAACGGGCAGCCCGATATACTAAGCTCCTACTATGCCTAGGATCCGGGAAGGGACTGGTCCACAAGGGTCTATTGTATGCAACCTTACCCTGTATTTTTGCAAGAGGCTATTTTCACGGCTCAAGCCCGTGATCTCCCGGTCAAAAACTTTTAATAACAACAAATAACATACAATTTATCTCTCTAAAGATAAGTTGAAGTCTATAAAATTTAACAACACCTTGTCCAAATTTTCCAGCCATTCATCTTCCTTTGGTGCATCATTGAGTTGAACTCCAGGTTTTAACATAAACGTGGGATCTTCATTTGTGGTCCTCATTGCCATGTCTTTAATCAAATTATGAATTTTCACACATTGATTACCTTTGTTGTCTATGACACTTTCCAACAAACAAACACTTTCCAATCTGCTCAATATCCCATATCTCTCCTCAAAACTCTGCCTCACGAGTCTCCTTTGTATCTATTAGTCCCTCTAAAATGAACCTATTAATCAATTGATCCTTTGAAATTTTCTCATCTTCTGGATACAGACAACAATACAAGAAACATTGTTGTAAGTTGTGTTCCTTCAAACAATTAAAACTACATAGCAACATTTGTATAATATCATTGTTTTCCCCTTTAAAAGATTCTTGAATAATATTTTCCAAGGCCTTTTTCCATTTATTTTAAAACCAATTCCAACTCTTTTAGTCTTTTTGCTATTGTAATGATCAGGACAAAGACGGAATACCTCGAGTGCAAATTTGGGGCGGGGCCGACGGAAGCGGGAGTGGAAGTGAGGCTTGACTCTCAAATCATCCCTAAGAAGAGTAGTTTCAAGTACCTGGGGTCAGTTATTCAGGGGATCGGGGAGATCGACGAGGA
>MU757364.1:3648-17131 GCA_026770625.1 Nicotiana glauca | reverse complement strand
GAAAAAAGGGAAAAATAACCAAAATCAGAAAGACTAAAGAGAAAATGGACGATGAAATATTGATTTCATTTCTTGGAATTTTTTGGGAAGATAACAGGGTTTACATTCATGAATTCAAAAGACAAGAAACTAAAAACAATATATGAGTTACACCCTGAAATAACCCGAGATGCAGCAAAGGTGACAAGGCTAGTCTACCGAGACTCCCGTCTGATCGAGAAAGGCGTAGCCTTCCAATTTTGGAGTTTAGCATCCGGTCCCATGTAGAGCACCTTAGCGGTGCTAGTCCCTTCCCCTGGCCGGACCATGTTGGTTTCATAAAGTATTTGCCTCATAGCTCCACAGATATCTTCTATTTCATCAGCCGTGAACACCTCATCATCTTTTTCTTCGCCATACTTAGGCTTGACAAAGGTTTCATACAGATGTGTCAATGGTTGTGGCAGAACCCATTCATCTTTCTTTATTTCGTCGGCCCATTTCTCATCATCTGGGGTAGGGCGGAAGCCTATCCCAAAATACTTTTTTGCTGCGGGTAGTGTTACCGGTTTGACTATTCCTTGCAAAGCTTTTCCCAGCCCTTTTCCTTGCTTGAAACCGTGTATAATCATTTCCTTGGCTACCATGATCGAAGCATTGGACAAGAAAGGCTGGGGGCATGGATGTCCTTCCTCATATTAATCAGAAACCACGATTTCAAAGGCTTGATAGACAATATGCTCACTTCCCTCCTTCACCTCCAGGCATGGGATATATGGGTCACGATATATGGATTGCTCACCTTCCCTGTGGACCACGATCTCCTGATCTTCATGCTCAAATTTCACCATCTGGTGGAGGGTTGAGGGCACCGCTCCTGCAGCATGGATCCAAGGCCTTCCCAAAAGAAAATTGTAAGATGTGTCCATGTCTAACACTTGGAAGGTCACCTCGAAATCCACCGGGCCTATGGGCAGTATCAAATAAATTTCGCCAATGGTATCCCTTTTAACACCATCGAAGGCTCTCACGCAAACATTATTTGGACGAATCCTTCCTGTCCCTATTTCCATTCCTTGCAAAGTGGAGAGTGGGCAGATGTCAACCCCCTAGCCTCCGTCCACCATAACCCGCTTAACGTAGTAACCTTCATATTTGACTGTTAGGTGCAAGGCTTTATTTTGGGTAGCTCCTTCTGGAGGCAAATCACTTTTACTGAAGGAGAGTTGCTTGACAACGAAAAATCTTTCCGTCATCCTTTCAAGTTGTTCAACTGAAGTCTCGACAGGCACATATGCTTCGTTCAGAGTTTTCATAAGGATCTTCTGATGTTCTGCAGATTTGGTCACTAGTGACAGCAGTGACACTTGCCCAGGACACTTCCTCATTTGGTCTACTATTTCATAATCTGGCATTTTCATTTTCTGAAAGAATGTCTCTGCCTCTTCAGCGCTCATCGGCTTCTTAGATGGAAAACGCTTTCATGTGGCACTGTTTATCTCTTGTATATTTGAATATTTTTCAACAGGGACTGTTTCTGGTAATTCTCCCGAAATTTCCTTGCCTTTGTATGTGACCACTGTTTGTTGGTAGTTCCACGGCACTGCAGAGGGGTCAGTCATGGGCTTATGTGGTGCGCGTCCAATAACCACTGGCTCACTCAGCCGAGGTGGTTTAATTGTCCCCCGCGCCACATAGGCCCCTTTCGTCACATACATCTGTGTGCCCTTCTTCACTTCACACTTCCTCGGAGTGCTCACAACTAGTGGTTTCTCTTGACGACCTCGCGGCACATAAAGAACCTCGTGTTTAGGAGGCACCGGCTTTGCTTTTGTCTCAGTTCTCTCTTCAGGCTCAATGTTGACAGCTTTATCCTTCTTTTCTTCTTTTCCCTGCTTCAGAGCTACCTTGGGTTTCCTTTCGGCATTGGCAATAGCAATTATGGCTTTCAGAGCCGGGTCAAAGTCTCGGTCTTAACAAATCATACCAATTACCGGCCCGTTGTTGTGAGCGGGCAAAGGGTTATTGGTAACATTCGGGACTTCTTCATCCCTCAACACTATTTTCCCTTGTTCGATCAAATCTTCCACAGCCTTTTTCAATGTCCAGCAGTCATTGGTATGATGGCCTTCTACCCCTGAATGGTATGCACACCTGACACCCCGCTGATATGATGGTGATTCCGGGTTTTGCCCGTTTGGGGGTATGGGTTGCAGCAAATTCATCTGGACAAGCTTAGGGAACAAGGTGGAGTAGGGTTCACCGATTGGTGTAAAAGTTTGTCGTCTAGGTGGTTCCCGAGGGCGGAAGTTATTTTGTGGTAGTCGGGGGTTATATTGGTTTTGGTAAGGTGGCTGGTTTCTCTGGAATGGAGGTGGGTTTCGGTTAGCTTGTGGTTGCGGGCGGCCGAAAGGTTGAGCATTCATTACCGCATAAGGTGGAGGAGCATAAGTCATATATGTGTGAGGGTAATAGTGTTGAGGGGCTCTTTCTGAGAACACCGGTCTAGGAGCCCGGTACCTTCTTCCGCCCGATGCCGCCATCACTGTTTCTTCTTTCTTCTTGCCCTTAGCCATTCCTCCAGACCCGCCTTGGATGGCTTGGGAGGTTGCCCTTATGGCTGACTGGCTCAAGATTCTGCCCGTTTTTAGCCCATTCTCTACCATTTCTCCGATCTTTATTGCCTCTGCAAAAGGCTTACCCATAGCGGACATCATGTTTTGAAAATAATCTGCCTCCTGAGCCTGTAGGAAGACAGTGACCATCTCAACCTCATCCATTGGAGGCTTCACTCTTGACGCCTGTTCACGCCATTTGATTGCATATTCGCGGAAACTCTCTGAGGGCTTTTTCTTTAGGTTTGCCAAGGAGTTCCTGTCTGGCGCAATGTCTATATTGTACTGAAATTGTCGGACAAAATCTCGGGCAAGGTCATCCCAGATATGCCATCGAGATATGTCCTGATCCATGTACCACTCTGACGCTATGCCCACCAAGCTTTCTCCAAAGTAAGCCATTAGTAACTCTTCTTTTCCACCAGCCCCACGCAATTGATTACAATACTTTTTGAGGTGAGCAATGGGATCGCCATTTCCATCATACTTTTCGAACTTTGGCGTCTTGAATCCCATCGGCAGGTGCACATGAGGGAACATGCACAGATCATTGTAAGAAACACTCTTCTGACCGCTTAAACCCTGCATATTTTTCAGACTCTGCTCTAAGCTCCTTATTCTTTTTTTCATTTCATCCTGCTCCGGGGCTTTAGGGGTTTTGTCCTCCCCTGATGTGATCTCATATGGTGGTCGGGAGTAGGTATAGTGAGGAGGGTCGGCCTAAAAAATTGGATTCTGAAATGTGAAGACCGAAGGGTCAAAGGCATATTTTGGTAGCGATGGGTGGTTGCAGAGGATGGTGAAGCTGTAAAGATGTTGGGAGCAATTCCAGATGGGAACACTTGGGGATGATCCTCAAAGGGCGTTCCGAAGAAGTTAGCAGTCATAGTAGCTTGCCCCAGAGGAATATTTGGGCGGCTGATAGGGACCGTAGTAGCACCTCTCGATCTAGGGAACAATTCTGGGAATCTGGGGATAACGCTTGGGGGTTCCTTCCCGTTGTTCCAAGCATACCACATTTCCATCAAGCGCAAGCGCAGGATCCGATTTTCTTCAGCTGTATAGGATTCAGAGGCTGGGATCCCAGAGATTGGGCTATCTTCAGGTATGGGGACTGCAGGCAAGGTCATTTCAGATGACATCTTTGTTTTTCCTTTGGATCTGGTGAAGTATCGATGCGAGGCCAGTTTACCACAAACCAACCACGTTTTCTAAAAATACTCAGCTGGAAATGACAGCAACAACGGTTAGTATGAAACAAGTAATAGATAGGTAACTGCACATTGGAGTGTGATGCACCTATACAATTAAATGGATATCTACATATTTGCTTCGGTTGCATGCGTCATCCCGACTTTTCTTCTTATTCCTTTTCTCTTTTCTTCCTCTTTTTGTTTTATTTTCTCTCATTTTCTTTTCCTGTTTTTCATTTTTGCCTTTTCTTTTCTTTGGCCATGGTTTTTTTCCTCAATGCCTTATTTTTCTTTTGCGTTTCTTTTCTCTCTTGTTTTTCCTTTTATCTATGTCCCTCGTATTTCTATTTTTTCTGTTTTTCCTAGGATTACGGTCGAATCTTATGTAGATTGCCTACGCATCATGGCCCCGCATGAATCAGGCAAGCGTAGTTCTTGCAAATAAATACAAAAGTAAGAAAATAATTTTTGGGAATTTTTAATTTTTCATCAATAACGATTGCGGTTACAAAATCTAATAGACTATTTGTTTTTCTTTTTTTGAAAAAGAAATTACAAAAATAGACTCAAAAGCAAAATACAGACTCGAGTAACTAAGAATACATCAATGCTTCAAATCTTTGGGCCCGCGGAGCATCATTCGGCATTGCCGCGGGCCTGCATGCGAGACCCCTTTGCAACTGATCTAAATCATTCATGACTTGGCGAACAAATATCATCACTGAGGCAAAGGACGTGGTACGACCCATTCGCTTGTCGGCCTGACACTTCATGACAATATAGTGGGCAATGTTTCTGATCCTTTCCCTAATTCGGCCCTTTTCTTGAAGGAGTCGGCTTATTTGTTGTGTACGAGCCTCTAGCACCTGCGATAAATTGCTGCACGTGCGGTCTTTTAGCGGGTCTCTCTGGGATTTAAAATCTTTTGCCAAACCATGTCAGATATTCGGGATCTACCTCGCCTCTAGCTTGGTCCTGTATTATAGTTTTTGGCTCGAGGAACCGGCATTCATTCCATATCTTTCGGATTCTGCCTTCAGGAAATGCAGCCTTCGGGCCTAACTCAATGACCTGCTCACTCAGGTCTTCATCATTGTGCACTGTCTGGAATCTTCCAAGTTATCGCAAAACCCGATAAGGAGCGTAAGGCTGTATGCTTCGAATACCCATCAAAAGAATATAGGGGACCTCTGCTGATGTGTATATAGATTCAGTAGCAGGAAGCCACCCATAAGCCCATTCGACTTTGTCTGCGGTCAAGGATCTTAAGCATGACGACCAAGCCTCAATATCCTCAGGGAACTCAAAACCTGTCACCCGGGTCCCAAATTTATAATTAATAATTTCCTCTGATCTCCCTCCCCCTTTCTTGGGAAAACGGGTTCACATGCTTAATGAAATGAATGAGGATTCTTCTCATCGCCCCAATTTGTTTGAGATTGAGACAGTTGTTATTGGACACGGGGTCATATCCTTTAATATTTTCTCAAATTTAAACTTTTCATGAGAAAAATGCGAGTACTACTTTCCTTTCCTTTAGTGCTAACGTTGGTCACCATATAAGCACGTTGTCACTAAAATGCATGTATGAAATCGAATCTCGAATAGAATGAATGAACGTTGGGTCATAAGCATATACTAAGTGTTTATAAACAAGTGTCGCTGAGAACAGAGTCCCTGCTACTTGTTTAACTATATGTTTCAAAAGAAATATTAATTTGTTCCCCACGTAAAACTTATAGTGCTGCTCATTCATTCAACGTGAGGGAAGAGAAAGAGTGTATTGACTTAAACTTTTAATATATTCTTCTCTTTACGCCATAAGCAAATATTATGTTCATAAAAATTCGAAAAATCGAACCAAACTGACCAAAAAATTATCGATACTTTTTAGGTTTGTTTTGGTTTTGGTTTTGAATTTTTAAAAACTGATCAATTTAGTTTGGTTTTGGTTTTAATAAAAAAAAAATTGAATCAAACCGACTACAAAAAGTAGCTGATTAAATTTATTATTACACTTATATATATATGTATATTTTTATATAATGTTTCTAAAATTTTATGATACATATTAGTCATTTATATTTTTAGTCTAGTTCTTTGCTATTATAATAATCTAATTCTTTGCCTTTACATTCTAATTTTATTGATAGTTTTCTTTTGCTAAGTACAAGAATTTATTTCATTTAAAATAATTAATTTTAATTGAGTACTTAAATTATTCATCACTTTTGATTAAATTATCATCAACATATCTTGGTAAATGATAGATTTCTCAAAGAGCAATTGATTTGATAGTGTTGTGTTGAAAATATAGTCGCCGGAATATGAATTTGGTGGAGTATGTCTCATATTTGAGAAAAAAAATCGATAAATAATCGAAAAAATAAAAAAACTGACAAAAACCGAATCGATAAAAAACCGACTTAATTGGTTTGGTTTGGTTCAGTTCCAATATTTGAAAAATCGACTTACTTGGTTTGGTTTCTTTTTAGGAAAAAACCGACCCAGAATCACGAGGTAGCTTCCTGGCGTCTGCAGTCCCATGTTTCTCCTCCTTTATCATTTCTATCTATTTTCAGACATTTGTACTAGTGTATAGACTTAACAGACTTATATTATGACATATAGATGCTCATTATGTAACGACTCGACCAGTCATTTTGAGCTCTAGCACGTCATTCGGCATTCTAAGGCCATGAACAGCTTCATTTTAGGTATTATGACTTGTACGCGTGGTCAGAATTAAGTTTCAGGAAGTTCAGAGTTGATTTGAAAAGTTAATTCTCATTTCGGAAGCTTAAAGTTGAAAGAATTAACTAGGATTGGAATTTTGAGTAGATGGCCTCGGAATTGGGATCTGAAGGTTCCAACAGATTCGTATGATGATTTCAGACTTGGGCGTATGCCCGGATCGGGTTTTGGATGACCCGGGAGCGTTTTGGCGCCTATTGTGGAAAGTAACATTTTGAAAGAAATTACATAAGTTTGGGTCGAAGTGCATTTGAGTGCTATCGATGTTTGTTTGGGATTCTGAGTGTGGGAGCAGCTCCGTATGGTGATTCTAGAGTTGGGAGCGTGATCAGAAGTGAATTCGGAGGTCCGTAGGTCATTTTGGAGTCATTTGACTAAAGATAGAAATCTCAAGGTTTTTGAGAAGTTTGATCGAGAGTTTGACTTTTTTATATTGAGGTCGGAATCCGATTCCAAAAGTTGGAGTTGGTCTGTAATGTCGAATATGACTTGTGTGCAAAATTTGAGGTCAATCGGACGTGATTTGATAGGTTTAAACATCGAAAATAGAAGTTTGAAATTCTAAAGTTCGTTAAGTTTGGATTGGAGGTCGATTCATGATTTATTGTTGTTTGATATGATTTGAGACCTCGAGCAAGTTCGTAACGTGTGTTGGGATTGGTTGAGGTCTCGGGAGCCTCGGGGGCCTCAAGTGGATTTCGGATGGCTAACAAATCAAATTTGGAATTTGAAGAAGGGCTAAAGCAGCTGATACCTAGTGTAACTGCACAGGCGAGATTTTGGCCTCAGGTGCTAAGCCGCAGATGCAGTATGGGAGGAGGAGAGCTGGGATCGCAGATGCAGTCAGGGTTCCATAGAAACGGGACCGTATCTACAAAAGATTGGTCGCAGAAGCGGAAGAGGGGCGGCTTGGAGTGGACCGCTAGCAGTCAGATATCCATAGAAGCGGGACCGAATCTGCGGAAGATAGGTCGCAGAAGCGAAAGAGGAGGCCTGGTGGGGGAACCGCAGAAGCGGTATTTGGACCCTAAGCGGTCATAGGACGGCAGGTGCGAAAATTTGCTGAAGCCAGAATGGTTGTTTTAAAGTCGGGTTTTGGCCATTTCCTATGATTTTTCTTGGCTTGGTTTTCATCATCAATGAAAACGTAATTTACCCCCACCTATTTTGAGTTAAATATATCGATTATGTATAGATTTTAGTATGTAAATGAGTAGAAATTTGGGGTTTTGGGTAGAAAGACCTAGAAATCTATATTCTTGGAATTTGACCACGATTTTGGGTATGGAATTTAGAGAAAATCATATATTTGAGTTCGTAAGGCCATGGGTAATCATTATCTTTGAAAATTTTTGGTTTCCGGGCACGTTGGCCCGAGAGCATTTTTGTCAACTTTTTGATCGAGGTTAGGAATTGCTATAAATTGGATTATAATGAGTACCTTAGCATATATTAAAGGATTTACATAATTATTGGCTAGTTTTTGAGTGTTGTGCATCGATTCGAGTCTTCCGAAGGACGTGGAATTCCGGTTATGGATCTTCGGAGCGAAGTGAGTCTCCTTTCTAACCTTGTAAGAGGGAATTGTCCCCATAGGTGAAATAATTAATTATGTGCTCCTATTTGTGGGGGCTACTTACACACAAGGTGACGAGAGTCCATGCGTAGCTACTATTATGCTATTGTCCGGGTAGTTAGGGCCCAAAAGCATGCTATACTTGGATTATTTACAAACCTATTGATAGCTTGAATTGCTTAAATCACATCGAATTAGTAAACGTATTTCTAAACAGATAAAACTTCATATTTCTTAAATGGTTAAAAGAGGATTTGTTTTTATTAAATAATTACTCCGTGTGGACTTCTTGATTGACTGTCTGTGTGTTTATTTATGGAAGGGGCCGAACGCCTCGGCAGATTAAATAGATGCATCTATAGGCGCGTCATCAACCCTCCGCAAGTGCACAATTTATTTTTGTTGGATCGGGCCGTCGCATCGGCATAATATACGCATGCTTGCATTGCTTATCCTGAAACTTATTGAAGTTGATATTGCCATCTTATGGCCTGCTATAAACTAATAAAGATAACGAAAAGTAAATCTTGGAATTTCCTTATTATTTGAGAAGGTGTTACTTGTTTTCTTGCTCTATGAGTTATAATTGCTAGATAAATCCATGTTTTCCTCACATCTTCACCATATTATTATTGGACCACTAATAAGTATCTAAGTAGACTATCTCGTCTCTACTTCTTCGAGATTAGACGGGATACTCCTTGAGTACACATAGTTTTCGTAGTCATACTACACTTCTGTGCATTTTTGTTGCACAGGTTTATGTAACTCTAGTGGCCTACTAGGCGTAGCAGCATGGTGGATATGGAGACTTAGGTGAGCTGCACTTCTCAAGGCAACCCGCAGTTAGCATAGTTGATTCCGGACTTGTGTTCCGGACAGTTGTTGTACTTTATTTGATTTTTCTTCGAAAATGCTCATGCACTTGTGACACCGGGTTCTGGGATGGTTTTGAAGTATTTTGTATTAATTGCTTATCATTTAAATTTGATTTGAGACAATTATCTTTTAAATTGCTAAATTTGAAGGAAAATCCTAGATTTGAAAAGTATTAAAACCAGAATTTGATTAAGTAATTTGGTTGGCTTGCCTGACAGCAGTGTCCGGCGCCATCACGGCCCTTAGTGGATTTTGGGCCGTGACAACATAGTATTAGAGCACTAGATTCCTAGGGTCATACGAGTCATGAGCAAGTCTAGTAGAGTCTCATGCAGAGACGTCTGTACTTATCCTCGGGAGGCTGCAGGGCTGTTAGGAGTACTTCCCTTATTGATTCCTTATCATGCGATTTGATTCCTATAAGGCTTATGCCTTTGTTTCCTTCCTACTCAATCTTATGCGATGCAAATCGCTTGTTATAAATCGAGAATTAAAGAACCGTAATGGTACTACATATGTGATACAGGATGTTTCCCCTGGTATAGCTGATTGGATTATTATCGTCGCTTTGTAGAAGGATATTTTATTGTTTCAGCCCAGTAGCCGTACTTTTGAGGGCTTTACGGCTAGACACAAGTTACCATGATGCTTATGAATGATTGTTTCGCAGTAGTGATATGATGGTAGGATTTTTGCCTACTTATCGAGGTAGTGAACGACTTGAAGGGAAGTTTACTCAGTGCGTGATTCAGAGATTCAGTATTTTACTTCCGGCGGGGGAAAGGCAATCAGACTAAGAATGTAAAGATTTGCGATAATGAAGTAACGAGGCTTGGTATTTGTATGCGTGGAGGAATTCTCATATATGATGAGGTGTCATTGTCCTTGATAAATGTACTAAGCTCATCGGTGTTATGATCTTCTACAATTCGCCTTTGGGGCATGATATTGCGGGTTAGTACTAAA
The DNA here is from genome assembly GCA_026770625.1 of Nicotiana glauca. NCBI lineage: Eukaryota > Viridiplantae > Streptophyta > Magnoliopsida > Solanales > Solanaceae > Nicotiana > Nicotiana glauca. Next base: position 7,169 of record MU757364.1, on the reverse strand, counting down.
GAAGAGACTGATAGATATCGCGAGGCAAGGTGGTTCAGGGTTGAATCGGCATTTCTAATATTGGCAGCTTGAGAGAGATGATCTCTGGAAAAATTTAAAGTTAGTAGCGATTTGTAGATTCAAGTGCTATGAAGATAGATTTTATTAAGGAAACAACTGAGTAGCAAAAGATGAGGAAAGATGTGTGGAAAGTGTCAAATGGCGGCTAAAAATTTCTAAAAGGCCGAGTATAAGGGTTGAAGGGCCGAGTAGTCAATTAAAAGAATGAGTTCCGCCAAAGTGGGAGAGTGGAGAAGTTGCATATGGGCATTGTGGTAGGATGACTATGCACCTTCATAAGAGTTTGGAGTGATTTGGGGAAATTTTTGGGATGTTATGCAAGAGGAGAATTGATATAACGGAAAAGGAGTTGCTTGAATGAAGAAAGATGAAAATAACTTTGAATTTGGAAGATGCTGCCGCACGTTTAATGGATGTCCACGAGGGGTGAATGGACTTGTGCAGCTGGAGAGTGAGCTCGGACTCTGGAGTTATTAATGTCGCAGTGATTGTACCCCGTGTAGCAGCGCTGGAATATGTCGGGAGTGATTTCTACATATAGTTTATCCTTGTGAGCGGGTTAGTGATCGCGTGGTTGGCGAGCTTCTGCGAAGAATTCTATTGGTTATACAGTGAAGGGATCAGTCGTGTGAATGTTGTTGATGATTCTGAGTATAAAATGGGGGTTTCTACAGTAAGATATCGAGCATGTTGGCAGTTGATTGCTCAAGGTCATGTCAATAGGAGATTAAGAATCCTGGTAAACTCCAGAGTTGTGTAATAATGGCTTCGAGCTAAGTGGGAGCATAGTTAACTACTTGTGAGGTTTCTGGTTATTAGCATATTGATGGGCTATTTCAGCTACAGGAAAAGATCATAAGTGGTAATTTAAGTAGAGGAATTATTAACGGTGGGCTATCGTTGGCCTTATTGGCCCATGTTCAGACTTGGGGAAGGATTCAAGATTGTGTTTGTAAAGATGCGGGTTCCAAGAGAAGGGTTTCTATCAGGTGCATCACCAATGGGGTATTCATGTGCTAGAAGATTTATGGAGTTGATTATATTCGGGGCCAAGTCAGAGCGGGTGGCTCTCAACAATGGTCCTAGTGAATTCAAAAGATAAAGTGTGATGCCTAATGATTTCGAGCCTATAGATACGGTTTAGAATCGATCTTGATAGTAGCCTATAAGAAGAGGCACAGTGTTCTATGATGTTTCGACTTGCAATGTAGAACTTGAGAGGAAAGTGAGAAGAGATTTCCGATTCGTAATAGGATTAGTAGAATAGGCATATCAGTTGAGGGTGCGAATATGCGCGCAAGGAAGGTATGAAGTGGTTCGTGGGATTCGGAACATCATGGTCTCATGATTCAAGGTCACTTGAGATGAGCACAGATGGAGTATGTTATGTGTTGGATGGAGTTAGCATTATCTCTAAGGCAATCAAGGATAAATTGGAAGAAGTTAGATTGATTAGCCATAGTTGAATTTGGCATATTGGTGTTAGTGACCAGTTCCTTTAGCGTGATGAAGTTATGCAAGTGATTTGTGATGGTACATGTGAGGCCTTTCGGCCGCCGTAATTGATTTTATTCAGAGGTATTCATTGTTATGGCCTGCGTATAGGCAGATCTTGGAAGGGTTATGGTGGGGTTAGACCACTACTTAGAGATCTGCATATTCTACAGTCATGAGAATTCACCTGTGTGCTGCTATGGTTCTCCTGAAGTGAGTTAAGTAGAAAGTTTTATATGATGAAGTGTTAACCTAACAGTGATTCCGAATCTATGATGGAAAGCATGTTATATCGTACGTTGGCATGTTAGGTGTAGTGAGAGGTATGTAATTTGAAGCGGAGATCAAGGTAAGAGTTCGGTGTGGACAAGGATGTCACGAGCTCAGATGAGCAGGAAAAGGAGTTTCGATGTTTAAGGTAAGTTGGTATTGTCTTCAACGTCACCTGAGATCGGTGTTTTGTGAAAAAGGCTTTGCATCCTAATTAATGATTCTTGATCGCTTTTCAGCATTAGTGTGGCCGGTGGTTTGGAGGTAAGACATATTTATTTATTATGGTAGGTTGTGGGAGTGTGTCCCACAGGAAGATCGCATAAGTGTGGCATTTATTCACTTGATTAATTGAAGAAGTTAAACTACGTATGAAGATTTGTGATGATATCAATAAATTGAGAATATATGCCTGGAGGGCAGTCAGTTACTGAGTTGTGGACTGTGGATGAGTACTCCAGTTATGACGATTGTTGTTGTGTGTTTTAGAATAGGGAAATTAGTGTGGACCTTTGAAGGGTTCTTATCCTAGTTTGATACGATCGAGATCAACTTGAGGTCGGTGGATAGGTTTAAATGTGAATATGGGCTCTATGTCAGGCCAGTTGTGTTCATTTCAGCAAAGCGCTCCTTATGGAAGAATAGTCGGGGTGTTATGTGGTCGTTAGCTATTTCATGTAATGATATATTGCACCGTGCGAGTTGTGAGACGGCTTGGTGAATTGCTTAGGTGATGAGGATCCGCGTAGAAATGATGTTATATCAGCAAAATGGCTCTTGAGATTTAGATTGTATATTACACCTAAGTTGTGCTTGAGCTTTGTAGCTTATAGCGCTATATGTCCCCTCAGGAGTGGTATTATGCACTCAGTGTGCTTATGACCGAAGATTGATATTTTATTGTAATGAGAAAATTTAACTCGATGTGCATCTCCTTATGTGAGATCTATGTGTGGATCGGGGGGCACACCGTCATGGGCATGTTATTTGTATCGGGTTACGCGCCGCAAACAGTGTGATGTTGAGTACAGTTTTCTATATGCTATTTTCGTATGCCTTGCTTCCTGTTTTAAGGAATGTCCATATCAGTGCGTGAGTTAGGTAATTCCCTCCAGAGTTCATTTTCCTTTTGTATCGCGTTCGAACCGGTAGCCTATTGGCACATTGTAGCATCATATGAGACCTTTGGCCATGTCGGGGTGGCTTATTGCCTGAGCAGTTCGTACCGGGTGAGACGAGATTGTTGGAATTAGGATCAGTGCAATCTGATTACGTGAAATATGTTAAGGAGCAAAGATCATTATTTGGTTCAGAATGAAGTAATCTTTCTTGTCAGAAGTGTAGACTCAATGATTGGTTGACTCGACAGTTGATTATGCATTTCTTGTCACGACCCAAAATCCACTAAGGGTCGTGGTGGCGCCAGACACCGCTGTCAGGCCAGCCAATTAGATTACCGTTTTAAAAATCCCTTTTTTAAAAACATCAAATTCCAGAAATTTCCTTCCAATTTCGCAAATAAAAGGGTTTTGCATTCAATTCAAATTAACAATAATAATTAAATCAACTTTTCGAAAAACCATCCCAGAACCCGGTGTCACAAGTGCATGAGCGACTACTGATAATGAAATGAAATACAACCTCTGTCCGGAATACAATGGACAGGAAATAAATAATCAAAGTACAGAAAAGAACTA
>MU757359.1:95704-108841 GCA_026770625.1 Nicotiana glauca | reverse complement strand
GAACTTCAAGTTCTTAATTTCCTACCAACGGGTCAAAATGCCCTTAAACTACTCGGATTGACGTCAAATTTTACGAGTAAGTCTTATATGATATTTCGGACTCGTACCATGTGTCGGAATCAAAATCCGACCCCGATACCTATAAAAACAATAATTTCTTAATTTCCTTTAATTCTTTGAAACTGACTTAACAATTTTTACGAAAAATTCCATTACTCGGGCTAGGGACCTCAGAATTCGATTCCGGGCACACGCCCAGGTCCCATATTTTTCCACGGACCTTCAAAATTGCCGGATCGCGATTCCAGGTCCGTTTTTCCAAAATGTTGACCGAAGTCAAACTTGGCCTTTTTGGAGATATGAAATGAAGTGAATGAGCTTATTCTTGCCCGAAATTCTTCTAACTTCCGAACCACCCGCCCCCGCAAGTCGTAATTCAGCTAAAACAAATGCGGAAAGGATTATTTAAGGGAACGGGGTTCGAGAATGCAAAACGACCAGTCGGGTCGTTACACCCAGATTCCGTGATTCTAGCACGGTCTCTTAAACTATTATAATTGGCTAAAAATCTGATTTTAATACATGTCATCCTATGGTGCAATTTTAAAATTATTTACCGCTTTTAATTAATTTTTAGGAAATTCAACGTCATTTAAAACATATTTTTGGATCACGTCACATGAAATGCACCCGGATCCGCGACACATTTTATTCAACATTTTGGAATTTGGATTTGGGTCACATGAAATGCACACCCGAATTTAAGAAGGTAGATTTATTAAAGAACGTTCCTAAAGCGACTATCGTATTATTAACTTTGCAGGATGCCATGAAAATTCGCTAAATGGCACGTCCGAGTTCTAAATATTTTTAAAGAAGTAATTAAAGAGGGCCACACAGTTTGTGATTTTATTTGGCGCGGCGCACCTCATTTTATTTTTTTAAAAGGCCGTCCTAGAAGGGACCATTATTTTTCTATTAAAGATTGTCTCTAAAGTAACTTAATTAATTGGCATTATTAATTGCTATTGTTAAAAGCATTCATGGAATTTGGGCCTCAAGCTCAAGTCCACACTTAAACAAGAGGAAAACCTCTTAATTCCAATATGCTACTCAACTCGGAAGGCCCAAAAAGTTGCATTACCAAATTAAACCCGTAATTATGATTATAGTTCTCAGCATTGAGCTTCGAGTTTGGCCCAATAGAAGAAAAGCAAAATCAGTCGTCTCATGAACTGCTGTCCAGCCTTGGACCTCAACGCAAGCCCAATTAGGGAGATAAGTAGAACTAGAACTGGGCCATGCATCAGTGATGTTGAGGCCCAAAGCAATCGACATAGGCTGTTAGTCCTGGGCCTATAGGCGAGCCCAGTCAGTATTACTGAACTTGCTTCAAAAAATGGGATTCATTGATTTGGATAAAAAAAAAGGGAAATTTCAGGTTTTATCACTCCAATAACCACCAATTTAACTCTAAATTTTATATTCTGATCATATCTAAACTATCAAACTTCTACAAATATTTAAAGGATTCAGTGATTAAACTAACGTGATTAAGACTCATTTACTATACCGGAATGCTACTTTGACTCCAAAAATGAGACGCTGGAATTAGAACGAAAGTGTAAAGTCACTTGGCATGCTTGGTTAAATTTAGCATACGTACTCATTTTGAACCTGTTTTTATACCATTGCTTTAATCCAGCTGGAATTTTAAATTAAAAGAATAGCTAGAAATTGACCATATCATAAATCTGAAACGCAGTTCCTACAGTCCAAATAGCACCTTAATCTAAACACAGACCTCAAATTGACATAATAACCAAACTAAAATTTATTAAGTTACAGTTAGTATCACACTTATACTACTCATACAAGTCTGAAAATGGTTCATATTATTCATAATAGCTATGATAAGCTAATACACATGAATATTCCAATACAAGCAGTCATAATGTGCTGATAAGCTAATTTCAGTCATAATATTCCAATTCTAAACAGTCCTTAATTAATTACACACGAAGATGTGATAGAGTTCTGAAACTAATCAAAATTCAGTAATGAAATTCAACGTGAGAAAAACAGGCAGCACTTTATTTCATTTCCAAAACCTGAGAGCTACAGGATGTGTACCTGGAATTGGAACAAAATAAGAAGAAGGTAGTATCAGCAGTAGCAATGAACAACAATTAATAGCAATTTGGAATTAATTCCACCCAGAAAATGCTATCAAATGACCTAGGAGTGATTTTATTCAAATAACACAGCAGCAAACACAAAATTCAGCTTGAATAACCCAGTTGAGACTTCAAAATACCCCAGGAATCTCTGAAAACCCTCAGCTACTAGAATCTAAGACATTTAAACCCTTCCAAACCTTAGATAAACTAGAAATCCAATTTTGAACTCAGAACTTCAGGATTACCTTAAGAAAAACTCAATGGAATAATGAGATTTTCAGATCTCTGGACCTCTAAGAATTTTGTGTGAACTTTCAGATTTCCAAAAAAACTTCCCTTGCATGGCAAGGGGCTGCCCCTTTTATAGGCCACGTTAGGGAAAATTTTTAGAAATATCACTTTATACCCTTGCCCCCTCTTTTATTTTTTAGTTTTAATTAATTAGTCCCTGAAAGACTGACTTCTTACCCAAGCTAAATCAGTAAGTTTCTAAAATTCTAATTGGAACCCCATCTAGAAAGTTCTAGGGGTTTTCAATTTCCGTTATTAAAAGATTCCCTACTTTGAAATACCTACACTACCCTTGAATTCAATTCTGAATTACTAGCCTAGACAAACTAACCCCCAGCCCTGTTACCTTGGTCAAGAGGTGATCATAATTAACTAATAAAGCCTGGACTATTCAGCTATAACCAAACGACATCCAAACATAACCAAACCCCAAAACTGGAAAGCAAATCCAAACAATTCTAATTTTAAGCTCAAATTAACTTTAATCAACTAAACTCAGAATTGAAAGCTAATACTATAGATCATCAATCAGTCAGAGAAAATTGAAACGAACAAAATTAACACGCAACACAGAACATCTTATTAGAAGGAACAATCAGCAATTTAACACCTAAAAATCTAAGAAAAATAGGCAAGTAAAAATCAAGACAAAACTTATTAAACATGAAGGAAACAAGAGTAAAACAGATTAGAAGGAAAAAGAAAAACTGGATTCACCTAGTTTCAATTGGAAGAAAATCAAATATGAAGTGAGATAAACAAAACAACTAAGAAAACTCACCAATTTGAACTTGACCACGAAGGACGTTCGATTCGAGCCCCGAAATGATGTTAATCGTTTGTTCTTGGCCAAGAACAAACGAACAACATTATTTCGTGGCTAAATCGAGCCTCGATCTTGTGAAAACTGGAGAAGGAACGGATACAAAATCTAGGGTTCTGGATTTTAAGGTCCAAAATTAAAGAGATGGGGAGAATATTCAAGGGGAAATGGTTGTGGTTTAGTGTTAAGCGGGGTATGAGAGTTATCTGGTGAGATTTTAGGGCAGAGCAGAAGCGGCGCCGCCACCGGAGAATTGTGGCGGCGCTAGGGTTCATATTTTCCAAGAAAGATTCGAAGAGTTCTGGTAGGTTTCGAGGGAAAGCGATGATGTATTTGAGATAAGAAGGCTAAGACGAAGCTCTGATGTAATTCTGAGGGTCATCGGAGGTTCGCCGCCGCCGTAAGGCGATTTTCGGTGGCGGCTTGTGGTGGCAGAGACGAAGCTGTTCTTTTAGGGTTTGAGAGATGGTGAGAAAAGGGGGGGGGTAGGGGTGCGTTCGGACAGATATATATCACTAGATGTGGACTTCTCGTTTGTTGGATCAACAATCCTAGGCGGCCGAGATTAATTGGAGGCAAACGACGTCGTCTGGATGTCTAGGCGGACTGGGCTGGATACTTAGATGGGTTTTGGGCTTTAACAAAGACTGGGCCAGTTTTTCTTTTGCCTTTTTTTAATTTCTTTTTCATTTAGCTCTCTCGTCTTTTTTTTTTGTTAATTTCAATTCATTTACATTTCATTTTTTAGATTTTTGTTAAATACAAAATTAAAATGAAAAGACCTGATTTAACTCTAAAATTAAACTAATTAAATTTCAAAATTAACTAAATCCTAATTTAAAAGAAAACTAAGGAAAAATCAAAATTAAAAGTAAAAATATAAAAAGGACTATTTTTATTATTTTCTTCCATTTTTGCAATGTTAATTAACTAATAAAAGTATAAAAATGAGGTCCTAAATGCAATTATGCTATTTTGTATTTTTTTTGACTTGTATCAATTAACAATGCACACAAAAATACAAACAAACACCAAATTAATTCCCTAAAATTCAAATAATAAAAAGAAAAATCCTAATTTTATGAATTCTATAGGAATAATTCAAGCGAGACGAAAATCACATGCTCACAAATGCGACTACCCTCGAGTTGTTACTTTTTTTTTTTGGAATTCATGAGTTATGCAAGTTCATATTCATTTTTCACCTGTAGATATTTGCATCGAAGTTCTTCACGAAATGTTAAAAAGAGAAATAAACTATTGTTTACTTTCAAAAGACTTGACGAAAATACAAAATTATATTTTATGTTCAATCATAATGCACAATATCAATGGTTTAATATCTAAGTTAATATGAACTCAATCACTATCTGGCATTTCAAAAATCCAATGTAATTGCTTCAAAATGTTGTGCCTTTGTCATGTTACCAATCTAAAAAAAATGTTGTGTCTTTATCATTCTGTAACATTTATGATTAGTAATGTATATCAACAATTGTACTGCTTCAGTGCATGTAAAGTAACATGCTCAAGCTATCACCAAATTTTCAACCTACAAAAAAATACGGGAAAGAAAACAAACAACATGCTCGAGCAATCCAACAGTAGCATCAATTATTTGATCTAAGCACATCTCCAGGCAACGAAAAATGGTAGAAGACTACTATTCATCCAAAAACAGAAATTCCATACACAAATTGTTCTTTAAGTAACGGATACACTTTATTCTTTGCAGTATACTTTCACTAATTGGTTTTCTTCTATTCATGTATCAACATATTGAGTTAAGGCTCTATACGATATGGGCTTCTTGTACTAAAAGTAACCTACATTTCGTTGATCAACTATCCCTTTGCTCCATCTTTTTGTACACTGTAAAGAGTGTCAAAAGAGGAAGCTTGGTAGATTTAGAATGTCTGACCAGGCTTAAAGTTCATTGCTTCCATTATTTTCCTTTATGTTTAAATGTTTTTTTCATGTGAAGGTGTGCTGTTGTGTTCCACTGTTAAGATTTAAGGTATTTTTACTCCAAAAAATGTGCGCTATGACAATATGAGCTGCTCACTGAATGCTAGTCAGCTTGTGTTATTTATGCATGAAGTAAAGCCACTTTAGTTTTCTTGCACCGGAGCTTTTTATCATTAATTTTCTCAATTATTGTTAAAGTTTTATTAGTATGTATATCTATTCAATGCTTTAGCTTTTATTTCCATTAGGTTACCTAAGATGTTGGTATTAAGCACTTGATTTTCCTCTGCCGAACTCTCCTGAAAGCAAGATTACCGTACCTGATTCGCAAGATTCCGAAGCCCAAAAGCATAGGTTTTGGGTGGCAATTCAGGTTATAGCAAGCTTCAATCTGTTCTCGGCCATTGTGGTATTTACTCCTACTCGAAGCTATTTTAGCCAACCAAAGACAACAAGGTGTAAGATCTCCTAACAGAGTCCACATAGTTGGTAGTTTCTTTCGGCCAATTCTCAAACATCTCTAATGCAAGTCTGGATGTAGTATCAAAAATAGAAACTCAAATATGATGTCATTGCACTTTTAAAAGAGTTGAAACAAATGAATACCAAAATTAAACCATGGAAAGAGCAAAGCGGAACAGGCAAAGTAAAGGCGTAGCAATATATCACCAATTAGCTTAAATTTAAGACGGAAGCTACGTAAGTCTTCCATGCCAGATTCAAAACAGTGTAAGGAGACATTCTTCAAATAAAAAATTAACACAATGTTGAATCTAAATAACACTTATAATAAGAAAAGGTGGGGGAAACAAAGAAAAGTTTTTGGAAAAATTCAGCTAATATTGTACAGGCAACTGACCCGGAGAGGGAAGAGCCAGAGAGACGAAGCAAAACGGTTGTAGAACGAGCGTTCATAAGTTACAAAGCATTAACACGTGGCTTAGGCCAAAATATTTATAGTTTTCCCAAAATGTCCCTGACGACCCCAAGCTCCTCAAACTGCCTCTTATAATGGATTTAATGGCAAGTGCAAAAGCTCAAAGTTCAGTTTTATATACCCAGACAGCCTAAGAAAGATCGTCGAAGGTCAATGAAAAAAAATTAATAAAAGATAGCAGATAAATGAATTGGCTCCCAAATATACTTATACACCACAAGTTACTTAAGTTAACAAATCTGCTTCTGGAAGTTGAAATGTAATGGTTCGAATGAACTATTACACTTAAATAAAATTCATTTATGTAGAGAGAATTTCAGGATATTAACGTTTGAATCCATATAGAAGACCCCTCGAATTGAGTTTCTCAAACTAATACATCTCATAAAAATTTATGCACTCTTTTTATAAAATAACATAAGTTTGGGCCCGGGCTTAGCGAGTTGATCCACCGTAACAAACCTCCAAAATGGCAAATAGAACATAATCATTGCCCTCACAACCTTCCAACTACAGACACATCCTTCTCATCCATGTCAGTCTATCTTATGCACACTATTTCTGCACTAAAATTCCATCTTTCTGATAGCTCTTTGGCTCAAGTAATAGTAAAAAAGTCACATCCAAATTACCCCCTCCCCTCCCTCCCCCCCCCCCCAAAAAAAGAGACAGCTTCCGGAGGTGATATCTATCTAGCAGATCTGTATTCTTTTACCCCATCTATCTCTATGTTCGTATTTATAATCATATCATTAACTTAAGAAATGAAAATATTGAAAATGTATCTCTACTTTCACCATCAAACATTTTAGCTTTAGCTTATTAATTATTAAAATAAAATGCAGAAGGTGCATTATTGAACATGAAAGTGTTGCTGAACTGTGATTACTTGTATCACCACCAGAGCACAAAAAATTATGAAAAAGTCATCAGAAATCAATGCAACCCACTTAACGAAATATATATCTATTTTAACTTATGGCCAAATATTAGTGCAGTTCCCTTTTGTTTTCTAGGGCATGTACTATCCTCCTTTTTTTTAATGGAAGTTTGTGTTATAACAAAATGCAGTAAACTATTCTAAATTAGTTGTAGTTAGCTAAGATAACTCAAAAGAGCTCTGTCTTATTATAAAAACTGACAATTATAAACAATATTCATATAGGTGAAGTATCTTGTTTTTTTGTTTTTTAAAAATTTCTTACCCTATTTTATTATTTATTTTAGCTAGTTTAATTAAATATTAGTTCATACTTAATGATAAATAGTTTTTGTGTGCTTTATTTTATTTCATGCTAATTGTTTTGTGTTTTTCTCTTTAGTTTCATTGTTAACTTTTCCCTGCTTTTTGAAAAGATTATCCAAATACAATTTGCTTATTAAAATACTTCTTAAATGAAGTGGCCAAACACAAACTATAATTTTTCAAAAGTACTTTTTAATTTTTGAGCAAAAGCAGTTTTCAAAATATAAGTAGTTTTGGTCAGCTTGGCCAAACGGGCAGTAAGTACTAAACCTATTACTACTTATTTAAGTAGCTAATTGATTTGTTGTGTAACGACCCGATCGGTTGTTTTGAGCCCTAGCGCATCGTTCAACAGTCTGAGGCCATGAGCAGCTTCAATTCAGGTATTACGACTCGTACGCATGGTCGGAATTGAGTTTGGGGAAGTTCAGAGTTGATTTGGGAAGAGAATTCTCATTTTGAAAGCTTAAAGTTAAAAGAATTAACTAGGATGAGACTTTTGAGTAAATGACCTCAAAATCAGGATCTGAACAGGTTCGTATGATGATTTTGGACTTGAGCGTATGCCCGGTTCGGGTTTTAGATAAACCAGGAGCATTTTGGCGCCTATTGTGGAAGTTAGCATTTTAGAAGAAATTTTATAAGTTTGGCTTGAAGTGCATTTCAGTGTTATCAATGTTCATTCGAGATTCCGAGTCTGTGAATAGCTCCGTATGGTGATTCTGGAGTAGGGAGGGCGATCATGAGTGAATTCGGAGGTCCGTAGGTCATTTTAGAACCATTTGGCTAAAGATAGAATTCGAAGGATCTTGAGAGGTTTGACTAGGAGTTGACTTTTTGATATCGGGGTCAGAATCTTATTCCGAAAGCTGGAATAGGTCCGCAATGTCGAATATGACTTGTGCGCTTTGAGGTCAATCGGACGTGATTTGATAGGTTTAAGCATCGAAAGTAGAAGTTGGAAGTTCTAAAGTTCATAAAGCTTGGATTGGGGGTTGATTCCTGATTTTAGCATTATTTGATGTGATTTGATGCCTCGAGCGAGTCCGTAATGTGTTTTGGGATTGGTTGTAAGTTTGGTTCAGGTCCCGGGGGCCTCGGGTGGATTCCGGGTGGTTAACAGATCGAAAATGGAGTTTTTGGAAGGCTGAGGTTTGCTGGTTGCTGTCATAACCGCATCTGCAAATTTTGGACCGCAGATGCGGGACCTATAACGACCCAACCGGTCGTTTTGAACTTTTGCACTTTGATCGCCAGTCCTCAGGCATGACTTGCCCTGTGTTGGGTATTATGACTAATGTAGATCGTTGGTTTTGGTTTTTTGGAAGATTTGGAATGAATTTGAAAGAACAGTTTCAGCTGAAAGCTTTGAATTCGAAAGGCTTGACGGAGAGTTGACTTATTTGTATATGAGCTCGGACCAGAATTTTTATGCTTTTGTTAGATTCGTTAGATAATTTGTGACTTAGGAGTGTGATCGAAAGTAATTTTGGAGGTCCGGTGTAGAATTAGGCTTGAATTGGCGAAGTTAGTATTTTGGCGAATTCCGGTTGATAGGTGAGGTTTTGATCCGAGGGTCGAAATATAATTCCGAGAGTTGCTGTAGCTTCATTAAGTGATTTGGGATGTGTATGTAAAGTTTCAGGTCATTGGGACGTCGTTTGGTTGGGTTTTTGACCGAATGCGAGTTTCGGGAGTTTTAAAAAAACTTAGGCTTGAATCCGATTTAAATTGATGATTTGGGTGCGGGTTGAGGTGTTTTGATGATTGAAGCAAGTTTGAATGATATTTTAGGATGGGTTGACACTTTTGGTTGAGGTCCCGGGGGCCTCGGGGTAATTTCGGATGGCTATCGGGATGAATTTGGACTTGTTGTATTTCCGAAGATTGATGGTATCTGGTATTTCTGCATCTGCGGAAAAGTGACTGCAGATGCGGTAAGGGAGACGCAGGTGCAAATTCTTGGTCATGGAAGGACTTCCGCAGAAGCGGATGGTAGTCCACATACGTGGCGTCCGAATAAGCGGATTGGGCCATAGAAGCGGTCCTGAGCGCAATAGTGTAGTTCCACAAAAGCGGAAGAAATATCGCCGAAGCGGTGACTGCAGAAACGGTGACTGCAGAAACGGTAAAAGTATCGCAGAAGCGGAAATGAGGTCTGGACAGAAGGGTTTTAAAATAACATTTCATCCCCGAGCTTAGGGTATTTTCCACCATTTTTGAGCAACCTTGAGAGCTTTTGGACGGAAATTGAAGAGGGTCTCAACTGGGATTGATTGGAGGTGAGTTCTATGATCTTAAAACACAATTATTATGTGAAATTAACCTTGAAATTTATGGAAATTAAGCCTAAAATTGAAGAACTAGGACTTGAATTTTTGGTATGTCAAATTGGGATTTGATGGGTCATTTGAGCTCGGATTTGAGAGTTCTTGGTATGTATGAACTCGTGAGAAGATAAGAAATCTATTAATGTAAAAATTTCTAAGATTTGAGAAGTGGGCCCGGGGCTCGAGTTTTGCTAATTTTGAGATTTTTAATATTTTTCGATTGTTTTCGATTGGGTATTGTTCCATTGGCATATTGTGACGCATTCGTTGTGGTTTTGATTAGATTCGACGCGCGTGGAGGCCAATTTGAAGGGCAAGGGCATCATGAGCTTGGGATCTCACCGGTTCGAGGTGAGTAATGATTGTAAATGATATCGTGAGGGTTTGAAACCCTGGATTGTACATCGTAGTGCTATATTGAGGTAACTTGCACGCCGGATAGCGAGCGTGGGGTAGAGCACGATTGGGGATTGTGACTTGGTCCGTCCCGATTGATGATTTTACCGCATATTTGACTGGAACTTATTTGTTATTATCATGATTTGGGCTGATTGCCATATTTTGGGCTTAATGCCGACTACTTGAGTCCTCCGTGGATTTTTATCACTCTTTCCTCACTATTTGATATATTACTTGAACTCAGCCCTGTTGATTATACTATTATACAAACTAAGCCACTTTAATTGAATTTTTCAGACTTAACTGATATTCCACGGTTGTTTGGGCTGAGCTCTACTATTTTATTGATGCCCGAGGGGCTTATGGTGTTTTCTAGACTTAGTGAGGCTTTCAGGCGTCGAGTGTGATGCGAGGAGGCTTTCAGGCCTCGTGAGTGATGTGAGGAGGCTTTCAGGCCTCGAGTGTGATGCGAGGAGGCTTTCAGGCCTCATGAGTGATGTGAGGAGGCTTTCAGGCCTCGAGTGTGATGTGAGGAGGCTTTCAGTCCTCGAGTGTGATGTGAGGAGGCTTTCAGGCCTCGAGTGTGATATGAGCAGGCTTTCAGGCCTTATGTTGATATAGCGCTTGGGCCGTAAGGGGGTACTCCGGAGTATGCACACCCATAGTGAGCGCGGGTACCCATGTGATATGAGAGTGAGCCCGAGGGGCTGATATTATGTTGAGTGACTAATACTGAGCCCGAAGGGCTAATACTGTTATGAGCGATTGATATTGAGCCCGAGCGGCTGGTACTGTTTGAGATATTGCCCGAGGGGCGAACTTCTATGTGCTCATCTTACATATTTACTTGCCTTTTTACCTGTTATACTGTGGTATTTGTGCCCGAGGGGCGGATTTTCTGTGCTTATTGGCACTAACTATTTTGAAATTATTTCGTAACTGTTAAAAATATCATTTTGAAAAGAGATTTAAACTTGTGACGACCCGATCCGTCGTCTTATGCTTTACGGCCCCGTTTCCCCCTTATTGTGTTGCTTCATGTTTTTATATCAGTGTTAGAGTTGATCGGGTGTAATTGAATTGGTTTTGGTTAAAAATAAGGCACATAACCTCTTGGAAGGAAGCTTGTTTTAGAAAAGTCAACCGGAAGTTGACTATATGGTTAGAGGGATCGGAATTGAATTCCAATGATTCGGTTAGCTCCGGGTGATGATTTAAGACTTAGGAGCGCAGTCGGAAGTAATTTTGGAGGTTCGGTGAAGAAGTTAGCCTATTTTGGCGAAGTTAGTATTTTGGCAATTTCCGGTTGATAGGTGATATTTTGATCCGGGAGTCGGAATGAAATTCCGAGAGTTGCAGTAGTTTCGTTAGGTGATTTTGGATATGTCTGCAAATTTTTAGGTCATTCGGACATCGTTTGGTCGGGTTTTTGATTAGATGTTAGTTTCGGAAGTTATAGTTGAAACTTAGGCTTGAATCCGCCTTGATTTGATGATTTTTGTATTTAAGGGAGTGTTTTTATAATTGGAACAAGTTCGTATGGTGTTATGGGATATGTTGGCATGTTTGGTTGAGGTCCCGAGGGCCTCGGCGTGATTTCGGGTGTTCAAACGGACCCTTTTTGGTTTTTGAAGAGATCAGATTTTTGCTGTTGGGTGTTACAGAACTTTTCTTCAGTGCGTTCGCGTGGGGTGTAACGCGAACGCGTAGAGTAAGTTGGAGGACTTGGAATTTAGCCGTCGCGTTCGCGTAGGGTACGTCGCGTTCGCGTAGTTAAGGATTCTTGCTTGATCGCGTTCGCGTGAATGGTAACGCGTTCGCGTAGGCCTGGGAGGTGGGCCATCGCGTTCGCGGGAGGGGTTCACGCGTTCGCGTAGAGTAATTTGAGGGCCTAGAACTTTTGTGCATTGCGTTCGCGTGGCCAGACACGCGTTCGCGTAGGATATTTGGACTGTTAAAAATATTTTTGTCTTCGCGTTCGCGTAAGATAGGTCGCGAACGCGATGAAGGAAATACCTGGGCGGACAGAATGGTTTTATAACATTTCATCCGTGAACCAAACCCATTTCTCACCATTTTTGCACCACCTTGAGAGCTCTTTGATAGATTTGGACGGGGATTTCGACGGGAAGTGATTGGAGGTAAGTCTCGTGGCCTAAATACGTCATTTTATCAAAGAATCTTCTATTAATTCTCTGAAATTGGGTATAAAATTGAAGAAATTAGGGCTTGGTTTTTGCTATGTAAATTTGGGATTTGGTGGCCCATTTGAACCCCGATTATGATAAATTTTATATGTATGGACTCGTGGCGAGACGAGGATTCTGAAAATGTTAGTTTCATAATTTTTCGAGAAGCGGGCCCGGGGCTCGGGTTTTGCTAGTTTCGAGATTTTTGTTATATTTCGATTGGGTGTTGTTCCATTAGCCTATTATGATATATTTGTACTGGTTTTGGCTAGTTCGACACGCGTGGAGGCCGGTTTGAGGAGCAAAGGCGTCGCGGGCTAGAGATTTCGCCGGATCGAGGTGGGTAATACTTGTAAATGATGTCCTGAGGGTTTGTAAACCCCGGACTTGCACATCATAGTGCTGTATTGAGGTGACTTGCATGCCGGATAACGGGCGCGGGGTAGAGCACCATTGGGGATTGTGACTTGGTCCGTCACGCTTAATAAAAACACTACCTAATTGCTTGAAATCGAATTGACACACTAATAAAGATATTAATTATCATGAACTGGACTGATTGTCATGTTTTGGGCTTCGTGCCGAATGTTTGGATCCTTCAAGGATTAATATTGCTGTTTTGCGTTACTGTGCATATTTTATCTCAGTCTAAGGTTTTAAAATGGTATTTTTGCAACTCAGCATTTTCTTATAAGATTTGAAAACTTAAATAAGGTTTTTGATGACATTTTTAGCTGAGAGCTGCTATGTGACTATTGCCCAAGAGGCTTATGT